>SRZU01000288.1:0-29258 GCA_013183765.1 Fusarium xylarioides | reverse complement strand
ATTAATTTTATAATAAAGATAATAAACTAGCTATAAGAGAATATAAATAATACCTTAGTTTAGAATTCTTTTAATAAGAAAGAGATAAAGGAAGCTTTTATTAATATAATAGTATAAAATATATAGTATTAATAATTAAAGAAGTATACTTTTTATAGTATTATAAGATATAAAGAGTTAAAGCTTTTATATAGCTATAAGGCTTTAGAGATATTCTTATTAGCTATAGCTTTTAGCCTTAACTGTAAGGTAATTTCTCTAATTAAAATAAGCTTAATAGGTATATAGATAATATTTTTATATATTTTAATTAGTTTAAAATTTTTAGTATAAGGTATTTTTAATGCTAAGTAAGTTAAATCTTAAAAAAAGTAATATAATCTTAATCTAGCTCCTATAAGCTTAAAATAGCTTCTCTTTAATTAGCCTCTTTATTAATAACTTCCTTTATAGGGCTTTCTTTTTTATCCTCTATAACACTTACTTCTTTACTATTTTCCTTAAGATTAGAGTTATCTAGAAGCTCTAAGTATACCTAATAAGTTACCTATAATTAATTTATAATTAGACTTCTTATTTCTATCCTAAATCTCCCTATTATAACCTTATCTGCATAGCTATAAGCTCTTGCAAGAGCCTTAATTTCCTATAAAGGAAGACCTTCTTCCTTATCTTAAGGCTATAGCTCTATGCCTTTAAAGATTAGGAAGTTATATAAGCTAGTTACTATATAGATTATCTTAATTTAATTACTAAATAAGTACTTAAAAGTACTATTTCTTATAATCTTTTACTTTCTCTTATATTAACTAAAAGCCTACTTTATAATTATTTAAAGTTATAAATAGTAAAGGTTATATAATTCCTTTTTATTTATAAATCTTTTTGTAGTATTACTTTAATCTTAGAGATAATATTAGACCTAGATATATAAAATTAGAATTTCTCTTTATAATCTAAAACTAGTATTAGTAAGAAAGAATCTCTATAGTAAGACTTTAAAAGTGCTATTATAAGTATATTCTATTAGTATTATATTATTAATAAATCCCTTAGCGCCTGCAAGCATATATAGGAATTATCCCTTAAAGTTAACTATATAGAAGATATTTTAAGAAATTAATAACTTCCTTAACTAGAATCTCTATTACTAAGCAAAAGGAATAAACGCTAGTATATATATATATATTTTTTTATAGCTTTGACCCAGTAACGACTAATAAATGGGACCTAGGTATTTCAATAACAGCTACAAAAGTATTTTTTTATAGCTTTAACCTAGTAATAACTAATAAATAAGACCTAGGTATTCTAATAATAGCTATAAAAGTATTAACTATAAAGTCTCTAGCTAGACTAAAATCTTAATAAACTTAATTAATAAAGTTACCTTTAGGCTATAGCATCTTAAGTAACTCTAATTATAATAAATACATTACCTAACTAGTTAAAGAGTTATAAAAAGCTTAACTAATAGAATCTATAACTCCCCTATAACTTTAACCTTTTTTAATTTATTTATTCCTTAAAGTTATTTTAATAATTATAAAATTATTAAAAAACTAGCTAAGCTTAAGTTATCTATAAGTTCTTTACTCTAATTATATTAAATTAATAAGGCTAATCTTAATTATAGTTAAGATATTAAACCTAAGCAATTAGCAGCTAGTAACTGCTATCTATTAATAGTATATATAACTCCTCCCTGCTTACTATAAGCGCTACTAAAGGGTTTATAATAGAGATATTATAGCCCTTTAGTAGTAAGCAACCTATAAGGCAATATAAGAAAAAGCTATATAGGTAAAAGCAATTAGCTATAATAGTTAAATAGATAACTAGCTGCTTAGCCTAGCTATCTTTAAGTATAATATCTTCTATTACTTACCTAAGAACTCTTATTATAAGAGGTAGCTTTAAGAAGAGATATAGTACTTAATAGATGCTTAGTTTATAGGTAAAGCTAAATAGTATTTTTATAAATTAAGAAATACCTCTTAGCTTAAATACTAAATTATAAGCATTATTATACTTATAATAATAATCTCTATTAACCTATAGCTAGGAGACTGTTATAGGTAGCATTTAGAGTTTATATATAATAGAATTACCTAGAAAATTCTATAAAGTTAATTATATAAGATAAAAAAAATTCTATATATAAGAAAGAGTTTATATCTAAAAGTTAAAGAGTCCTTTAATAGGTAAAATAAAGCTATAGTTAATTAAATAGAATTTACTTAACTAAGTATATTTGCCCTATAAAATGATAACTAATGCTAAGGCAATAAACAGTAGTATTAATAGTAATTTAATAAAGGCTAGTATATATATACTATTTATAGCCCTAATAGCGCTATTAAACTAATAAAATTTAGTATTTAGCTTAATCTATAGATTAATATATCTATTATCTAGCATTTAAATGAATTTTATATATAAATACTATATAAAGTTAATTAAGTAAAAGAATATTACTAATATAATACTTTAATTAACTTTAAACTAATAAGCTATATTTCTTTAAGGCTTACTATAAGCTATTATTTACAGAAAGATTATAAGCTTTAGTTTAAGAGATTAATATTAGCTATTATTTACCTTAGTATTACTCTTTAATTACTAAGAAAGTTAATAAAAGTTAGCCTTTTTTATCTAAAATAGGTTATTAAATATTATATCTAGTATAAATAATAGCTGTAAGGTATATACTTAAGAGTTAGTAAGGATATTAGCATAAAGCTGCTAGGTAAGTAGATTATTCCTATAGTAAGGCTAATAGTAATATTAATAGCTAAGGCTATCTAGGAAGGTTATAATAATAGCTAACTACCTTAGCTATTAATTATTAAAGTTATTAATAATAATTTTATTAATAAAGTTATTATAAAGGCCTAGCTATAAGAGATATTCCTTATATATAGTATTAAAATTAACTAATAAAGCTATTATAAGTATAGTAAAAAATACTAATTTATATGCTTTTATACTTAAGATATAAAATAGTAGAAAATACTAAAAAATAGAAATATTACTTAGCAGCTTACCCTTATCTAGCAAATTATAGGCCCCCCTGCTAGCTTAATATATTAATAGCTTATATAAGAGCTGCTAAGTTACCTATCTATTATTATATTAAGATTACAGTAAGAAAACACGTCTAAAGATAGAAAGGTCAGTTAGCTGCCCCTCTTTTTCCCATTTTTATAACATAAATCAACCTAACAACATGCTATCCCAGGCTTGCTAATCATAGCCTAAACGACATTTATAACATCCTACTACTTAACATTCAGGGTTAAACTTACTACTACCTGCAGCCTAGCGCTGCCTCAACTGAAATTGCAGTTCTAACATTAAGGATGCTAGAAGCTGTTAGCTGCTAGGCTTCCTGGATCTAGTAGTGTACCCTTACCTTAGCTTACAGGCCCTAAATGGCTTATTACTTTATCTGTAGCTTGAAAGTTATATAGCTGACTGACCTCTATTGATGTATATTAATAGATCTAACCTCAACTACCAATCACTAGCACCTAGCAGTCTCCTACACTTAGGCACTCTAGGAATAGTTCTTCAACTTATAACGCCTATAACTACAATCTCTATCCCTCACCTAAATGTAATTGCTTACATAAAAGCCTGCACTAGAAGCCTTACGCTAGTAGTCAGTCCCTACCAGGCTATAAAACCTTATTAAGGTTAGTCTAAGCAATCTTTAAGTTAAATTGCTATAAGCTAGCTGGGGGAAGTGTTAAACTGTTATATTAATTAAAGAAAAAAATGCCTAGAGCTATTTCTACCTATCTAGCTAGCTTAGAAAAGAGAGGTAATTAATTACATAACCTCTCTATTTTAGGAAATAAGGCTCCTTTCTTAGAAATGCACCTCTAAATACCCTATAGGTTTAATAGGAAGCACCCCTAACATCAACAAAGCAGCATTCAATTATCTCAGCTACCCAAGTCTATATACAATGCTAATCGCAGAAAGTAGAGTATCTCTATATAAGGCACATAATGTAAGCCATTAGCTATAAGGTCTATTAACTTAAAATAACACTCTTATTAAAGTCAGTCTAGGCAGCATATTAGCTACATAATATAATTACTTAAAATAAGCTTTAAAAGCCTATATAATAATTATTATTAAACCTATAGAGTATTTAGAGGCGCATTTCTAAGAAAGGAGCCTTATTTCTTAAAATAGAGAGGTTATATAATTAATTACCTCTCTTTTTTAAGCTAGCTAGATAAGCAGAAATAGCCTTAGGCATTTTTTTCTTTAATTAATATAACAGTTTAACAGAACGCATCGCTCCAGGACTGACAATACTCCAGGAATACATTATTCTAGGACTAATAGTAATCCATATCACATCACTCCTAAACACAATCACTTCTATATATAAGACCACATTCATTTAGCATTAGATAGAACTTAGCTCACTAGCTATTAATAACACTTCTTTACATTAATCAAGCCTTACATGCATTAAGCCTACTATTAAGAGACATAACACTTTAATAAGCTTAGTTATATACCCTATGCAATCTGCTAACAATAAACCCAAGTACAGCTTAGTTTAACATAGTTAAACCTAACTGTTACATAGTTGCTCTTACTAACCTATAAAGCCTGCATAAGTAGATTGTTATTATCATATAGCTACCGCTTCCAGTCAGGGGCAACTAGGCAGGGTACCTTTTCCAGTATTATACAGTCATCTAACATTAAACTACTTATAGGCATCTAATCCTATCTAGTTTAAGAGCTTAGAAATATAAAACACTATTTAGTAAATAAGATATTTATTATTCCTTCTTCTCTAACTTCTTTAAACAGTTTAAGAATCTTAAAGCTGTAATCTCTTGGGATATCTTGTATTATTAATACAAATACTGTTAAGGATATCTTTCACAGCTCTCTTCTCTGACCCTAAGTATTACATCTTAATTTAATATACCTGAAGATTTAACTGCAGTAAACTCCAATAGAATAATGCCTTATAGTAGTCTTTAAGCTAATCTATGCAATTAGCGTTATTAACTCTATCATTAATAGCAATAGCCTTAACACCATCCAGTATTACATCCTTAATATCTAGCGCTCCTTTTAAGTCTCTTATTAGCTAAAACTACCTTCTTAATCTATTACCTACTAGCATTAAGTACTTTTTATCCTCTTCTGCTATATAGCATAAAACCTTTTACTGCTTTTAGTTAAGTTTAGTATATTATTTTATTATTACCTCCTAAGCTTTTTCTAGTTTTAGCTGTATAAACTGCTTGTTTTAATTTATTTACCTTCACTACACTCTTTACACTAAGCGCATCTACCTAAACTTCTAACTTATTATATGTAATCTTAAGCCTTCTAATCTATATTTAATAATAGCAATTATCTTTTATTACCTTATTCTATTCTATCTTAAGTTTTATAATAAGAGTATTCTACTATATAATCTTTTTATTACTATACTCTAGTTTATAAACTAGACTATAGATTTACTCTTTACTAATAGCTACTTATTACTTCTAATATAAAACTTTAAAGCTTAATGCTAAGATCTTTCTATAAGTAGTATTAACTAAGTCTTTATATATTTTAATATAAATATCCTTCTTCTTTAAAACTATTTTTAGCTTTTTAATTTTATCTTAGTATTAACTAAAAAGTAAATTACCTAGCTATCTTTTAAATATCTCTCTTTTAATCTCTTTCTTATACTCTTTAATCTTATTTTAATATTAATTAAAAACTAAATTATTAAGTTCCTTTTAATACTTTTTACTTTTAAATTATATATATACTTATAATTTTTCTATTAAGATTATTCCTACTTCTTTAACTAATATATTATATATCTCTTATTAAAGTTATATCTTAATATAAATTTATTAATTATTTAGTAAAGCTTATTTAAGTTATTATTATATAGACTTTTAAGTCTTTTTAAAAAAGCTATTCTTATAAATTATATAATTAATCTACTACTTAAGTATTTTATATACCTTTATAATATATATTATATAAATACTATTAAAGTTTATTATAGCAGGGACTTTTTAATTACTAGTTAAAAGTACCTAGACTAATTAGCTAGCATTAGCTATAAGAATAAAGAGCTATATAAAAGAAGCTATAATATATTTAGCATAAGCTTATAAATTTAAAATATATATATATAATATTATCTATATAAAGAAAAAGACCTACTCTAGATTTCCTTTTATATACCTTCTAGTATATAATTTTAAAAGTACTAAAATATATTTTAATAAAAGGGTAAGTTTTAAACTTATTACCTTTACTTAAAGTATATAAAAGTAAATACTTTTACTTAAGTAAGCTTAAAAGTAGATATCTTAAAGAGAAAATAAAACTACTTAAAGCTATCTTTATACCTTTATTATAAAGTTATACTTATAATTTTAAATTATCTAAATAATTCTCTTTAAAATTATTTATAATAGCCTTTTTATCTTTTATACTAATAGGTTATAAATTGCTAGCTATTAAGAATAATATAGAAAAGTAAAATTATAAATAGAAAATAGTATTTCCTTTAATATCTTATAATAGCTTATTATTAGTTCTTAAGAATATAAATCTTAAAAATATAATTATTACTACTTATTTAAAACTTATTAATTTATAGTTTAAAAATAAATTAAATAATATAAAAAAAGAAGATTTTAAGTTATATAAGAAAAAACTTTACTTTATAAAATAAATTAAAAAGATTAGCTATAAAGTCTATAATAAGTAAAATAAATAAAAATAAAAATAAATATTAAAATTACTTTTTTTATAGCTTTAACCTAGTAATAACTAATAAATAGGATCTAGGTATTTTAATAAGCTATAGAAGTATTAACAATAAAGTCTCTAGCTAGACTAAAGTCTTAATAAACTTAATTAATAAGGTTACCTTTAGGCTACAGCATCTTAAGTAACTCTAATTATAATAAATATATTGCCTAGCTAGCTAAAGAGCTTTAAAAAGCCTAGCTAAATCTGTAACTCCTTTATAACTTTAACCTTTCCTAATCTATCTATCCTTTAAAGATACTTATCTTAATAATTATAAAATTATTAAGAAACTAACTAAGCCTATATTATCTATAAGTTCTCTACTCTAACTGCTTTATTTAATTAAAAATACTAACCTTAATTACAGTTAAGATATTAAACCTAAATAACTAGTAACTAGCAACTATTAATTAACTAAATATATAAATATTACTTCTATTTAGCTATAACCTAGAAATTAGTAATAAGGAGATTATAGACCTTATTAAAGGTATAACTCCTAGTACTAAGACCTAGGTATAAAAGCTAGTAAGGAAAGTATCTGCAGTTACCTGCAATTATTAGACAGATACCTAGTTACTTAACCTAATTATCTTTAAGTATAAGATACTCTGCTGCCTAGACCCTAATTCTAGCCCTATCTAAAGGTAATACTAAACTAAGATGCTATTCCTAAGGATTAAGCAGCAATATACTAATACCTTAAATCTAATAACAGATAATTAGATTATTAACCTAAGGAGTAAGTATAGCCTATAGATTATAATTATTATTAATCTTATAACTGTAATCTATACTAACCTTTAGGTAGGCTTTCTATAAGTAGCATTTAGAGTTTATATATAATAGAATTGCCTAGAAAATTCTATAAAGTTAATTATATAGGATAAAAAAAATTCTATGCATAAGAAAGAGTTTACGCCTAAAAGTCAAAGAGTCCTTCAGTAGGCAAAATAAAGCTGTAGTTAATTAAATAGAATTCACCTGACTAAGCATATTCGCCCTGTAAAATGATAATGCTAAGGCAATAAATAGTAGTATTAACAGTAATTTAATAAAGATTAAAATTACTAATAAAATTAATAAATATTAAAAAGTTATTAAATTCTTTATTAAGTATATATATAATTAATATATACTTAAAATAGAATTTCCTTAAAGAGAGGCTTATAAAGAGATAAAGTATATTTTTAATATCTAATAGTAATATAATAATAAGTATAAAATACTAAAGATTAATAAAAGATTTATATATTTCTAGCTAAAGTAGTAAAAGTAGAAAATCTTATTAATAGTATATTTTAATAAAAATAAGAATACTAAAGCTAAGAATTATACTTAAGGTATATAATATATTAATATATTTAATTTACTTAAGCTTTTTTTTTAATATTTCTTATACTTATTAATTTTAATAGCTATTAATAATACTATAAATAAATTATTTAAGTAAAATTAGATATTCTATAAACTATTAGTAAGATATACTTAAAACTTTAAAGTATATAAAAGTATATTTACATTTAAAGAATTTAGATTAAAGTATAAATATAGTAATAAAAAGGATACTATAATAGAAATTATACTTAATATTTTAAAAAAGATAAAGAAAATCTATTATTATATTTATAAATATATTAAATCTTACTTTTTTATATTTAGAGAAAATTATTTAAAAATACTTAATAGAATTAAAAAGGCTAATAATAAGATAAAAAGGCTAATAATAAGATAAAAAGGCTAATAATAAGATAAAAAGGCTAAATTATAAAGCATTAAAATTAATTAATATATATTTAGTAAAAAAAGGTATTTTTTATATATTAAAAAAAGAATAAATATATATAATTAATATTTAAAAGAATAAAAGTATTAAAAAAGCTAAGAAGTAGCTTTTAGTATTTTAGTAAGTATATTTTAATACTAGTAAGCTTTAAGTATATTAATAGCTAGAAGCTTGTTAAGGCTTGAATAAAATAGCCTATAAATTCACTGTAAGTAACCGGATAGATAATAGTAATAGAAGAGGTAGAGGTAGGAGAATTAGGTAGATAAAAGGTTAAAACTGCTAAATAGTAAGGCATAGGGTAGGATCTATAGGATAAAAGTAAATCCGTTAAGAAGAGCGATTTTTTCCGAATTTAATAATATATATTATGTAATAGTGTTAAGACCTGATATTATATAAAGGTCTTATTATATAACTAAGGAATATATTATATTCTAGATAACTAATTAGAGCAAAATATATACTAAAATAATAAGAAAATTCAGGGCTTTTAATTGGTATGCTTACCTAAGCAATATATAGAGAATTAAGTAAACTCTATATATTAAAGTTTTTCTATAAACTTTAAATATTTCTTACTAAGAAAATATTAGTAGAAAAGTTATATAACTAGAGTTATATAATAATTATATAATAAGGATTATATATATAAGATTTTACCCCTTAGTTAGATAATTTATAATATACTATAAAAAACCCTATTTTTTTATTTAAGCTTTATAAGTATACTAAAGCCTAGTACCTTTTAAATTAGGTAAAAAGTATATCTTATTTTTCTTTAAATTTTAGCGGTTTTTGTAATAGTCTCTTTATTATTATTGAGACTACCCCGCTCTAGGAATTACAATGCCTGCTCTTTTAGAGGTCTATATAAGACCCAGGTTTTCCTACTCAGGGAACACCTTTTTAATTAGCAACTTATTAACTTCTCTATTATATAATATATATTATTAAATTTGGAAAAAATCGCTCTTCTCCATGAATCTACTTTTATCCTATAAATCCTACCTTATGCCTATCTACAACACAGTTACAACCTTTTCCCCTCCTATTTCTACAGCCTCTTCTGTACCTATTACAGTTATCTATCCTTTGACTTATATTGAATTTATAGGCTATTTTATTTAAGCCTTAACAAATAGAAAAGTTAATAAGTCTCTAAGGAAAAAGGAGTTCCCTAAGTGGGAAAACCTAAGTCTTATATAGACCTCTAAAAGAGCAGGCATTGTAATTCCTAGAGCAGGGTAGTCTTAATAATAATAAAGAGACTATTATAAAAACTACTAAAATTTAAAGAAAAATAAGATATACTTTTTACCTAATTTAAAAGGTACTAGGCTTTAGTATACTTATAAAGCTTAAATAAAAAAATAAGGTTTTTTATAGTATATTATAAATTATCTAACTAAGGGGTAAAATCTTATATATATAATCCTTATTATATAATTATTATATAACTCTAGTTATATAACTTTTCTACTAATATTTTCTTAGTAAGAAATATTTAAAGTTTATAGAAAAACTTTAATATATAGAGTTTACTTAATTCTCTATATATTGCTTAGGTAAGCATACTAATTAAAAGCCCTGAATTTTCTTATTATTTTAATATATATTTTGCCTTAATTAGTTATCTAGAATATAATATATTCCTTAGTTATATAATAAGACCTTTATATAATATCAGGTCTTAACAAAGCTTAAGGTAATTTTATAAAAAAAGCTATTTAAGATATACTTAGTAAAATTAATAAAAATAATTTAATATTTAAGTAATATAAAGATAATTTAAATATAAATATAAATAATATTATTAATAATAGATTACCTTTAATTACTGTAGGTTTAGAGGTTAATAGTAATACTACTATATTAGTTACCTAGCTTATTAGAAGTCTTTATTTTAGTTATATTCTCCTTAAAGATAAAATTATAAGCTACTAACTAATAAAGTAATATAATTACTATAAAGACTAGTACTTTACTTATAGTATTAAATTCTTTATTAAGACTACTGTATCTGCTATATTTAAAATATTTTTAAAGGCAAAAATTAAATATTAGGCTGCAAATTAGATATTAGGCTGCAATAGTATATAATTATCTGCCAGATTCTAAGAAAAATGATATTAAAAAATACCTAAAAAGCGTTATAAATTATATACTTAATCCTAGTATATATAATAGAATACTTAGTATATATGCTAAAGAGTTAGTCTATAAGATATCAGATTATCTTCCTAAAATGTAAGTATAAATTGCAGTAAAAGGAGATAATAACCCTCTAAAGGCTAAAATCGTTTATAAGATAGCATTTTACCAGTTAGTAGACCATACTAATAAAGAGATAGATTTATTCTATATGCAAAATCAGTATCTAACTGCCCTAGGCCACCACACCTTACCCCAACCCTCAAAATGCCATGCATTACTTAGCCCTTAAATATCCAGCTCCTAGACGCAGAACTTTAGAAAATCATAATAGGCGCAGACTTAAGGCAATGCCTTCCTATCATAAAGTGGGATTATTTAAATGCAGTAAGATAGATACTAGATTAAGGCATAAGATAAGGCCTTACTGTAGTAAGCCTAAGTCTAGGGGAGGAAACAAGAGGCTAACTTGCGTTTTTAAGGAGCTTATATTAGTAGTATAAGAGTAGCAGAAAGAATAGAAAAGGCATTATAAGATCCTTAAATCTATACTTCTAAGATTAATTAAGAATAAGTAAGTATTATAGCTTAGTAAACTATTTAGTAAGACTAGTCTTATAATATTTAAAGTTTTAGTTTAAAATGTAAACTTTAATTATCTAATAGACTATAAAATATACTTAGCATTTATAAATAAAATAAGCTAGTTAGGTTTTTAATAATAATAAGTAGTAGCTATATTATAAGAAAGCTAATATATTTTATAATAAAGATTAACTCTTAAGAAAGTTAATATTATATATTAAAAGTAATATTAATAAATATTAGCTTAAAAACTGGCTAAAGTAGAGCTAATATCTAACTATATCTATACTCTACTCTAGATAATTCTTCTTAATATAGTAAAATAAAGAGATAATAGGCCTCTTCTTAATAGTTTTATTACTATTCTCTTAAGTTTAAGTTTACCTTTTAGTCTTAAGTCTTATAAAATACCTTATAATAATAAAGCCCTTATTTCTCTATAAAAGCTTTATTATATACTCTAGGTATATCTACCTAGATCTTTAAAGATAAGGCTATTATACCTAGTAAGAGTATAATAGCTTTACTTCTAAGTAATATAATAACCTATACTAAATATCTATCTATATATTAAGCTACTAGTTTAGTAAGTACTTAAATAATATTAAAATTAACTAATTCTATTAGAATTTATAGCTTAATATTAATAAGGCATTTATAACCTTAAAACTTAAAGAATATTATTCTATTAAGAGTTAATATAATAACTCTTAAGATAATAATACTGCTAAATAATCCTTTTATTAAATTACTAAAGACTATTTTCTATTAGCTTAGTATTTTATTAAATGCTATTATTATAGTAATAATAACTATAAGTAATATTACTAAAATATTAAAATTCTTATAAAATTAAAAGATTAAGTCTTTAAGTTTATATTTATTTATTATTTCTAGATATAATAGATCCTTTTAAAGAGTTTTTTAAATTAACTAAATAGTATTATATTAAAGTTAATTAATTAAGTAAGTAAAAGTTTTATAATCTTAAGAGTTAAGCTTAAAGGTTATAAGAATAGCTTTTCTAGTAAGTATAAAAGGAAAGTAAGAATATTAATATACTATAGTACTAAATATAAACTATAGCTTAATAATTAATAAAGTAGAAATAAGCTAATGCTTAAATTCTATCTTAAGGCTAACTAAGTATTAACTTTTATAGAAATTAGAAATAAATACTCTAGTAAAGCTAAAATATATACCCTAGTAGTAGGATAAAAAGCAAACCTACTAGTTCTTTTTTTTTATACCCTTAGAACTAAGACCTTTTTAATAATATTAAAGTATTAGTTTTAATACTTATATATATATTAACTTCTTTAATAGTAAGATATCTTAAGTAGGGCTTATATTACTGTAAATATATACTTTAAGATACTTATATATATAATTAATCTTAGCTTCTATTTAGCTATTAAATACTTATTATAATATAAATTAACTTACTAATTTATACTTTATTAATAAAAAGATAATAAATATATATAATAAGTTTATTTAATTAAATGCTATTTATAATAAGCTTAAAGCTATTAAAGTACCTATTAAATACTTCTTAAAGAAAGTTATTAAAAAAAAGAATATATAAAACTAAGTATTTTTATATTAAAGTTATATACTTATAAGATATTTAATAACTTAATAAGTATCTTTATAATAAAGTTAAATATATTATTAACTAGCTATAATTAATTATTATTACTTTTTATAAAGGTTTATAATAAATTAAAGTTAAATAGTTAAAACTAAAAGAGTACAAAATCTAAAAGAAAGAAAGCCTAAGTAATACAGTTAAATTTACTAAAAACTAGTAAATCTATATAATACTATAAAGCACTATAGTAAAAGTAAGAAACTTTATTTCTTAAAACTTAAAGTATTTAATTAATACTTATATATATATATTACTATATTAAAGTAATTTTTCTTTACTTATAAAAAAAGTTTATTATTAAGTAAATATTATTAAACCTTTTAGTTATATATATGGAGTTATTAACTTATTATAAAATCTTTATATAAAACCTTTATTACTTTCTATAAAAGAGTTAGCTAGATTAATATATAAGTATACTGCTTATATAATTAATTGTAGTATATATAGAATAGTACCTTCTACTTATTACCTTATTTTTTCTTTAACCCTTTAGCTAGTATAATTACCTAAAATACCTATTTAGACTTAAGACTTTACTAGTAAAAGTACTTACTTCTATTATTTAATACTTACTCTACTTAATCCTTAAGTGCTATCTTAACTTCTTTCTCTTATCTATTTAAAAAATAAAACTTCTTTTTTTTCTAATATATATATACTTAAAAAGACTTAGCTATACTTATTAATATTAATCCTTATATAAAGGTAGATAGTTTAGCTCTCTTTATATTATATAATTAAGTCTTTAATATATAACCTTTTATAATTTAAAAATAGAAATTATATTATTATTTAAATTAGCTTTAATAAAATCTAAAGCTTAATATAAAGCTTATTATAATTTTATAGCTTTAACCTAGTAATAACTAATAAATAGGACCTAGGTATTCTAATAAGCTACAGAAGTATTAACAATAAAATCTCTAGCTAGACTAAAGTCTTAATAAACTTAATTAATAAGGTTACCTTTAGGCTGCAGTATCTCAAGTAACTCTAATTATAATAAATACATTACCTAACTAGCTAAAAAGCTTTAAAAAGCCTAACTAATAGGGTCTACAACTCCCCTATAACTTTAACCTTTCTTAATCTATCTATCCTTAAAGTTATCTTAATAATTATAAAACTATTAAGAAACTAACTAAGCCTCTATTAGATGTAAGTTTTCTACCCTAATATAAGATTAATAACGCTAACCTTAATTGTAGTTAAGATATTAAACTTACTTAATGCGTAACTGGTAGGTGTTAATTAACTATGCCTACAGCCTATTCTAACTAGCTATAACTACCCCTAAAACATCTATAATAGTAATATTATTGCTCTATAGATAAATATACACTAAGGGGCAAGAATTAGGGTAAAAAGAGAAGCTAGTTAGTTATTAGCAATTAGCTATAATTAGCAGATAGATAACTAGTTATAAAAGCTAGTTATCTTTAAGTGTAAGCTCCTTTGCTGCTTAACTAGGAGCTTCTACTATAGAAGGTAGCTTGATAGGGAGGTATAGAGGCTAAGTACCCTAGATACAATAGATCTATACCTTAGCAGGCTAAAGACTAAGTATAGCCTCTAGATCTCTAGCATTATTACGCTTACAGGCATAGTTGCTGCTAATCTATAAGTAGGCTTCTATATTATAGGTAGCATTTAGAGTTTATATGCAATAAAATTGCCTAGAAAATTCTATAAAGTTAATTATATAAGATAAAAAAAATTCTATGTATAAGAAAGAGTTTACGCTTAAAAGTCAAAGAGTCCTTTAGCAGGCAAAATGAAGCTATAGTCAATTAAATAGAATTCGCCTAACTAAGCATATTCGCCCTGTAAAATGATAACTAATGCTAAGGTAGTAAACAGTAGTATTAACAGTAAAGCTTATTATAATACTTATTAATAAATTAATACTAAATAGATCTTATAAATTATTAATTTTATAGAGATAACCTAGAGAAGAAAGTATTAACTTATTAAAGAACTCCTTTTTATACTATACTTAAGTTATAAAGTAAAAAGGAGTAAGTACTAATTTATTAGCTAAGTCTTCTATAGGCTATATCCTAGTTATAAAGTAATATTAACTAGTAACTATTTATATTTAAGCTACTTTAGCATTTATATCCTAAATAAAGTTTTCTTAATACTTCTTAGCTAAGTTTAGTATATTTCTAAGCGTATTAGCCCCCTTAATAAAAGTTTTCTAGGAATTAGTTATATTAAAGCTATATATCTTAGTTATATAGTACTTAGAATATTTACTAAATACAGTTAATGCTATAATATAATAGGTAAATAGTTAAAGTTAAATATTATAATATATAAATATATAAGTATAGTTCTTTTTATTATATTCTAGCTCCTTTATATAATAGTTTTATAGATTATATATACTATAAGCCTTAACTGCTTTATTATAATAAACTTATTATATTATTATAGCTATACTACTATAAAGCCCTTTAACCTTAAAAAAGATATTAAGTGCTATTAGCTTACCTTTTATTATTAATAGGATAATATAGCTAAATAGCTTATTATAAGCTAAGCAAGCTAGCTATTTAGAGTATATACTTTAGTATATATCTAGCTAAGTAGCTATAATTATACTATCTATTAGCAGGTTAAGGTTATTAAATATTATAATGTAGTTAATAAGCGAGCGCTGCAGATAAGCAAGCGCTACACTTTCTTTAACCTTTTTAACCTATAGCTTAAAAGCTTAAGCTATAATTTAAAAAGGCTAGCTTTTACTTACTAAATTCCTCCTTAAATAACTTAAATACTACTTAATAAGTTTTTATATTATAACTATTTTTACTATATATATTATAATATTAACTATTTAATTACTTTAACCTTTCTTAATTACTATTTCTTAATAATTCAGCTATTATTTAACTATTAATATCTATTTAATTAATTACTTATAATACTTCTTATATAATTATAATTTTACTTTTTTATAATTTAGTTCTTTTTACCTTATAGTACTAGCTTAATATCTTATTTATATCTTAAAGATTATAAAGCTTAACTCTTAATAAGATAACTTTATATATAATTACCTTTATTACCTTAATAGCTAACTTTAAAGCTTTAATAATAGACTTTAAGGAGCTACTATAATACCTTTTAATTTACTACTTAAGATATTTAAACTAAAATTAAGCTTTAATTATTATCTTTAAGGTCTTTAAAGCCTATAGTATTAATAGTTAAGTAACTTTCTTAAGAGGTATTAAAATCTATAGCTATATATTAAGCTTTAAGATTATAGTTTCTAGATTAAGAAAAGTAAATCTAGCTTCTTTAAAACCTCTCTAAATATTACTTTCTATAAAAGTAGCTTTAAATGTAATATAAAAGGCTAAAAAGAACTTAATCTTAAAAATATAAGTTATAAAGCATTTAATTAAATACTTTATTTTTTAACTATTAGTCTTTTTTAGTAGCTTAAAGCACTTAATATTAAAAAGCTAAAGTAAGTAAAATATATAAGTAAGTATATAAAGTATAATAATCTTATAATCTTAATAATATCTCTTAAAATTAGCTAAGTAGTAGCTTTTATAACTATTAAAGATTAAAAGATAATAGAAATTAATTAATTACTTAAATATAAACTAATTAAAGTACTTTAGCTACTTAAGATCTAGCTTATTATTTATTTACTTATTTTAACTTATTATAATAATTTAATTACTTAAGAAATTATATTCTTAGTATTAATTAATAAGGTAATATTAGCTTATACTAATAATAAATAGTATAATTACTTAACCTTTTATATTAATTACTTAAATTATAATAATTTATTTATAATTTTTAAGCTATATTAATTTTAGCCTTTTTTATATTTCTAAACCTATAATAGCTATTCTAGCTATAATAAAGTCTATTATAAAGCTAATCTTATTAAAGTTCTAGATATTATTTAATTAAATATTATACTTTATAATTATATTTTATATAAGCTTAAACTAGCTATAAATAAGGTCTATGTATTAAGCACTATTATTTAATAATATTATTAAGCTTAGATATAGTCTTATATCCCGCCCTAATATAGTTCGCAATAGTAATATTAATAGGCAACAATGGGCCCTCTATAGTGCAATGCTCTGCTTATTTCAAGATATCAGATTACTAAGTATAAGAGCCCCTATACGGTTTCCTTAGATATTACTAGGTAATAAAGGGGACCTAGTCTGTTATTACTGTATTTTAAGGGCAATAATTAATAATCCTATCTAATCTGTAGTATTATTTAGTATTATTTATAGCATATAAGATGTTTAGTACTCTGCTATATAGGCGTTAATATTGTTCTATCTAATGTCTTGCTATAATAAGGCATTGCAAGATAGACTAACTAGTAAAGACCTATATATAACTAGTATAAAACTCTAGGCGCTTATATGCAGGCACATACTTTATAGAAGCATTAGTAAAATTTGCCTAGTATATAGATTATTACTTAGGCTATAATTTGCTGTAGCAGGGCAGTAGATATATCCTTAGTTTATACTAGAGTGGCTAGCAGCAACGCTTATTAGTTATGCTGCAAAACTAATAAGGGAAGGCAACTCTAAGGTTAAAGCAATTACTAACCCTTTAATACTTTGCAAAAACATAATGTAGTGCATAGAGTAGATCATATCCTGGCTCTAACCCCATGGGGAAGATAGATCTGACTCATTGCAATCCAGGGAAATTAGTTAGAGTTAACCCTGCCCCCAGTACTATTAGGGAAATAACGTTAAGTCTACTAATGCCTACTGCTATTTCTTTAGGAGCGCCTTTAGCTAAACACTTCCCTTTTAGGATGACATTATAGCAAGTCTTGCGACTTGATTACAGAGGAGGAGAACTATTG
This sequence comes from Fusarium xylarioides, assembly GCA_013183765.1. Taxonomy (NCBI): domain Eukaryota; kingdom Fungi; phylum Ascomycota; class Sordariomycetes; order Hypocreales; family Nectriaceae; genus Fusarium; species Fusarium xylarioides. The sequence continues at coordinate 11,387 of SRZU01000288.1, read as the reverse complement.
CCATAATTGGCTCCTTGCAAACTTACAGCTAGGCTAGAATGCTAACTTCTAATTCACTACTATTAATAAATAATTATCCTTGGCTGGTGTTATACCTTATCTGGAGAAAAATTCCCTTTATAAGCTTCACATGTATAGTTATCTTGATTTTAATACCTTGAAACTGGTTTCCGCGATGCTAGTTGCTAAATGCAGTCAAAAAGGGCAACTTACTAAATGGCTTCAAAGTGCATTAAGTTATCTATTGTGCTAATATTAATAACCTCGCCAGCTTCATTATAACCAGATTTAGTATAACTTAGCAAGACGTGCTAAGAGCTCTCTAGGATAGTTAATTATATAAGAATTTAGAGATAAGCCTTTAAAGTAAAGTAGTACTATGTTTAAGCTAACCTCCAAGAAGCACACAGTAAGATAATATAGACTACACCGTGAAGTTACTACCTTATGCTAGAAGTCATAAATATGCACAAATAATGCTTCTTAGTAAGAAGTTAACATTATACTAAGAAATAGAACTGCAATATATAACTTGTTGCTTGATATGAAGGATAGGTATTCTGATTAAGGGTTACTTAAATAGTAAATCTCATTTTATTAGTTAACTTATATTTATATAAGCCTTTGATCATTACATTTAAACTACTGTGTTAAGAACCTTCTGTATTTGTAACTTATAACCCCCCCCCTTCCCCCTAGAACCTTCAATTAACCTTTCTAATAACACAAACACAGCCCCGTAAGTCACCCTTTAACTCATTACCAGTCAGTCTAGTCCTTCAATTTCTCCTATAACTCCACTAATGCTACTATCTAAGCCGTATTTCCCTTTAACCTCGCGATAACCTCATTTTGCTAGGCATAACTCCCCTGATTGAGGGCATTAAGCTCTATCTTTTCTAGCTAGCAGGTAAAATCCTTGGCTGCCCCTCTTTATGTGAACTTATAGAGGAAGGCATTGCAGCTAAAGTCTGCTAGATAGGCAAGAACTAGGTCATCTAGTCAATTAATCTGTGTATTGTTTGCCTTGCTAAGGATCTTGAAGCTTTTATGGTAGTAAAGATATCTTCTCTCTCAGGTATTAAGGTTATTAGAGGTGATTGGATTTCTGTAAATGTAGGAGTGTACGCTAGCGTAGGCCTAATTGCTAATAATAGGTATAGATTGGTAAAGCCATTATTATAAACGTATTGTGTGTATGTGTTATTATTAGTGCAGATTGTTTTGCAGGAGGAAGAGCAGGCAGGCTTTTATAACTATTACAGGAGGACCTATAAGTCATGATGCAAGAAGAAGCTCTAGAAAAGCTTAAATTAAGTAGCATAAGTATAGTATATTATGCTTCAATTGTAAAAATACCATATTCTTTACTATAGTTAAAAGTAAACCTTAATGATTGCTCCCTTATATTATCTACCATAGCTTAGTATAGATAATTGTTAATAAAGTCCTGGGGCTACATGGGGCTAAGAAGCTTAATGTCTTGAAGCGTTATATACCTGGATAATTGCATGTAAAGGCTAGTAAAATCACATCTAGAGGGTCTGCTGTTTATTATACAATTTCCCCTTAGTTCTAAGAGGACCTCTATAAACATTTTAGACTGGGACTTATAGTCAGTATAAATAAAGGCTAGGATAACTGGCAGTCCCTGCTAGGTGCATTTCATTAACAAGAACTTAAAGTAGGAGTTAGCTAGATTAAGGGTGTATGTAATTAGGCGGATGAGTACTATTATAGCAGGGAGGATAGGGACTAATAAACTTGCTGTCTCGCTTAACTGCAATAAGATGCCTTGCAGTAGGCTAAAGTAGATAGTGATGTTATCTATAAGATAGTACCTAGGGTATTTTAGATTAGGGATGATATTTGCTGTTATAAATTCTAGGCTATTAATAACCCTTAGCCTGGTATATATATTCTTGTTAATAATAATAGATGCCCTAGGCATAGAAGAAGAGGCCTGTAACCTTGCACCTAGAGTCATCCCCTTGCTTAATAGCCTGCGCAATCTTACGCTAGAACAGACCTGTTCTTCTCCAAGTGGTAGATACAAAGACAGAAATGTACCTCCCGTTGAAGCAGGCCTAGTTAACAACGGCTTTAATGTTAAGGCTCTATCAGTTACAGCTTAGAGGTGTTATAGCGCGTAGGCTGCTACTAAAGGTGATTTTAAAGCGGTTAACTAGCTTTATATTCAGTAGGTGTAGATCTTGCTATATCTAGGTACTATGTTGCATTCTATCCAGAAGAGTTCCTAGCTTAGGGTTATCCTGTGCGTAGACCTATTCTTTGAGAAGAATAACAGTCTTAAACATTAGCTAGAGACTAAAATTACATTAGTAGGAAATAGTAACCTAGCTGATAGAGGCAGCAGAAACAGAACCTGCTATCCAGTTAATTAGGAGGCTTATCTCCTATACTGGGGCGAATTGATAAAAGTTACCTATTAAAAGGATAACAGGAAGAACGCTAAAGGGCTTATCTAAGCAGTTATAGAGTGACTAGAGATAGTAGCTGGCCTTATATAGAGTAGCACCTCTAAGCATGCTAACTTCATCAATCATGAGAATCAGCTTCTGCTTCTACACTGACTTCTTAGCCTCTAAGAAAAGAGGGAGTTGCTTATTAGGAGAGCGCTAGGTATCCAGGCTACAGGCAGAATGCAAGGTTATACTACCAATCTGTACTGCTACACTCCCTGAGGTTCCTGTAATCTAGAGAAGGTGCAGTTCACCTCTTATCAAAAAGACCGATTTTAGGGCCTTAATAACCCTGAATTTGCCTGTACTATCCGGGCCTCCGATGTACTGGAGATGTTAACCGGCCGATCTGGGATCTGCAGAGTGTTTATCTAAGAACCTGTATACCAGTTAGAGTGCCCTTATCTATAGAGAATTAAGGGTATAGTCTAAGGCAGCAGTATATCCCAGTTCTGTAAAGCTAGCTGCCATGTTAATATCTATAAGCTTTTATAGACCTGATGCAGCTGTAGCTTAACTTCCTTATAGGGAGGGGATTATCATTACATCATAGTGCCAGGCAAGCATATCATCTATATTATCATTTAGCTTATAAGGTTATATACCCTGTAGACCTATCTTAATCTAGTCTAGCATCTAAAGATGGAGCATCTCCTAAGCCTTTATAGCAGCTTAAATATCCTCTATAGATAAGGTCTGCATGTAATACAGGGGAGCGCTTTAAGCGCAATAGATCTGCTAATAGAAGCTGCTAGAACGCTACATAAAAGGCTTACCCTCTAACGCTAAGGTCTCTTCTAGCAGGTTGTACATGAAATTTATTAAGACCTGGGAGCCTCTCGTGGCATTAGAATCTTACATAGTGTACTCTATCTAACAAATTTCATCAGTAATTAACACAGCCTATCAGCAAGGCAGACTCCTTAGAGATTACTATAAGAGGAAAGTAGTAAACTTTATCAAGTAACTTATACATAACAGTTTATCTCAAGTTTATTATATACTGTTAGATATAAGGTTACTAGTAGCATTAATCCTCCTATCTAACCTTAAGGGAGCCAGAATATGCCCCTACGCTTAATAGTCACCTGTAGTTATAAACTTCATAGACTACTTAGAGGACTTAGAGATATAATATTATCATTAACTCCTAACAAGCCTATTTCTAACCTTAGGCTAGCTAGGGCAATAACATACATGCAACGCCAATAAGCAACCAAAGTGCATCTGCCTCCGCCTTTAGCTTCACCTAACCACAGCTCTATTAATAATTAGCCTTCTAGGTTAAGCTTACTACAGCTGCTTAAATGGTAAGGAGTTAAATATCAGGAGATCATAATATAATAAGACTTACCTATCTAGCAGGCAATGCCAATTAGCTTACAGATATAACATTAGCTATTTAGGTAATGCTAAATAGCCCCTAGCTGTGCATTCTAAGCTGTAACCTTAACTGAAGGAAAGAAACCCTAGTAAAAGCCCTTAGACTTCTGCTTAGCTGGCCTACAGGCAAAGCCATAGAGTCATCCTGCATCATTTATTAGGGCTAGTAAAGAGACTAGGCAGGATTTCTACTACTAACTAGATAATAACCTAAAGACTTACAATAGCAAGACAGATAGGAGGCAGTAGAGTTGCTTCTAACTAACAGGATTCCCCCTATTACAAAGTGGCCTATCCAAGGATCCCTCTCTTTACAGCAAGTTAGAACGGATTTTATAAGATGAGAGCGAGGCAAAGTTAGGAATATATAAAAGGAAAATAGAAATAATCTTAGGATCTTAATGGATTTAAAGCAGATAGTAACATCTATTGCAGCTCCTTAATTATAACTGGAGAATAGTGGGAAATGGCTTTGCTTAAGAAGCGTTGGGGGATAAGGAGGATGCTATTGCTTGATGCTAATGTAGTAAGGTGTAAACTATGCTTATAGTTATAGCTTAAGGAGGGAGTAATGTAGCAAATACAAGATAGATAGAGCTTAATAGGGGATAGAAGTTAAAGATACATGTTCATGGTATCTAAGGTAATTGCTATCTTATATATAGAGGATTATGTAAGATACAGTTATGGGGATAAGCAGCAGGCATACCTTATCCTAATGTGCAGTGTGCCTAAACTAGAGATAATAGTAGCATATCTGCATCTACTCTACATTAGATAAAGGCAGACTGTTATTCTCTTTATTTAATTCTAAAGATTAAGTTAAGTCTTTATTGCTCTACTGTATAATATAGATAGTGCCTATAATATAACTATAAAAACGTTATAATCTTAACTTCTTTGCTTAGTTTATATACTAATCTATATATATATGATATTAGCTAAGATTTTCTATTATAAAGACCTTCAAGTTAAGACCTATAGATACACCCTTTTATCTTTAATACTACCATAAGGAACTTAGAAGGCTAAGACTTATAGTTAATATATATATTCCCTAAAGAAGACTAAGGAGGTTTAAACATCCTCATGTAATGCTTAAGGCATACACCGGCTTATAAAGTTAGACCTAACTTTTCACAGTAAGATAAACATAAATATCTGCCTTCTATCTCTTCTAATAGCATAATTGCTAAGCTACATAAACCTAACTGCGCTAGAATAGATAGCCTATTCTTACCCTTAGCTTTATAATTACTAAGTGTTATACTATGCTAATAAGGCAGATTTCTTAATAATAGTAAAAGGCTGCCTACTAATCTAGCAGATCTTCTAGAGATAGCTTATTTTTCATAGTAATTATAATGTATCTCCTAAATCAAGAAGCATGCAATGCAGATAGTTTACCTAATTATAGTTTTAGTTAGCCTTAAAAAAGTTACTATACACTACTAAATTACACATTAAGTGTAAGGGTTAATAAGGTACTCTAACTAATAAGGAAGTTTAAGATACAGTACTATAAAAAGAAAACTTATACCTACAGCCTAAAGTAAGTTATAATATACTGAATCTTAAGAGCGCACTATTTTAACTTAATTGTTAGTTTTATATAGACCTTGCATACTAGTAGACTGTTAAGTTAGTTAAAGACTTACAGCCCCATAATGCAGGTTAAGACTTAATAGAAAGAGAGGATATACTACTAGTATTATTTAGGTGCAGCTATCTATTAGCAGTATATAGATAGGGTTACCTTAGTGTAGGTAGGGCTAGTCTAATTTTGTTAACTGCTAGGGGCTAGAAAACATTACCAGGATGTTAGCTTAGCTAAGACTTAGGTTAAGCTTAGAGAAGGCTTAGGTTAAAGCAGCAATTACTTAGGATAGTAGGCAAGAGAGGAAATACTATAAGTTAATATTTACATTACATATTAGGCTGTTTTACTTCTTAACTGTTATCTACAATGTTGCCTTAGCTGTTATTAAGACTACCTTCCTCCTCTAGTACTACTGTGTAATACCTATATGCCAGTATAAGAAGATATACATCACATCTGTTATCCTTATTACTTACTAGAGTCTTTCTTAAATCTTTCTAAATACTTTTATATGCATACCTATAGCATCTTTCTAGGATATTACAATCAAGGGCACTTATATTCTCAACAAATCTTCATTCTATGTTAGCGTAGCGGGTAACATTTTAGCTAATATCTTAATTATAGTCCTCCTAATCCCCATTCTTTGCAGTCTAAAGCTCAGTTAGCAACAAAAGTGGATTCTAATATCTATCTTTTGCCTTAGAATATTATAAGTTTCTTATATACATCTAATATTATTTTATATAACTAATACAAAATAGTATATATCTCATTTTACTTATTCATATTAAATTCCTTAATATTAGCACAGATATCATATAGCATAATGTTAAATTAGCATCTTAGTTAGTTAGCGAGTTGTATTATAGTATAATCTGCGCTTACATTCCAACTCTCTAGCCTCTACTATCAGGCCATAACCGCAGTTCTAGCCATAACCAATCATCATATGCAAGACATGAAAATTCAAGGACTAACGCCACAGCTTGCCAAACAGTTACCTCTTAAAGTCATGAAATGTATAATCTGCCTAAGACGCTTCATTCATCTAAGAGTAAGAATCAGTTACATCCCTTAGAGTTAACAATTGTAGTGCATACTAACATCAAGTAAAAGAGAAGTTAACTACAGCCAGGATATAGTCTAGGAACACACTATGTAGTAATACAAGGAAAAGATAAACAAAGATATAGTTTATCTAGTAACTCTAAAGATCCCTTTTTAATGCACTAAGTAGTTTAAGATAGTATAATAAAAACAATTTAATAGTATATTAGTATTTTATAATAGTTATATACTCTTCTTATTTAAAAACTTATTATATTATTCCATCCTAATCGCTAACTGGTTATACACAATCAGCCCAGTTAGTCTGCCTTAGGCATGAATTTCAATACTCAGCCTCTACAAAATAGTACCTTAAGTTATTTTATAGCCTAACTTAGCTATAGTAATAGTCTTACAGCAGAATTCTAAAATATCTATCTCTTTAAGCTTATAAAACTAGCTGCATTACTGCTTCTATCTTAAAGACTTAACTTTCCATATCATAACAATAAGCCTTTACTATCCTCTTATCTCTAATAAGAAGCATTCTAAAATCAGAGTTTGCATACTTCTACTAAAAAGTTATAGCACTATAGTTAGTTGCAAGCTGCAAATTATAAACTTACTAGAAGATAAGATCAATTATAAAGCCCTTTCTTATGCTTAGGGTAGCTTTAAGGATAAGGCAATAATAATAGTAAATGAAGTCGCGCTACAAGTCACCTAGAATCTGGAAGACGCCCTAGTGTATCTAAGACATAAGTCACTGTAATATCCCCTTTAGATTAATGCTATCTGCATCAATCAATCTGATGTAGATAAGTAAAATTTGCAAGTTCACTTAATAGGCTGCATCTATTCCTCTGCCTTATATATCATTTCATGGCTTAGGCTAACAGATAATCCTATTAACTACGTTAAATAAATGAGAAAGGCAAGGTCATTAATCAAATTAGTCAGGTCATACTTAGTAGACAAACTATTCACACTCTTATTAGACAGCCTAAGCAGAGAGAACCTTAAAGAAGTATTTAAAGATAGTCTCTATTCTTTTCAGCTTATTATCAGCAAGCAAAAGTATCATCCACTATATTAGAGAAGAGCTTAGATTATCTAAGAAGTCAGCTTAGCCCATATTTAGAAATTGCAGTCAGGAGCCCTTTACATTTTAGAAGGGGATATTAAAGCAGTAATAGAAATACTTTAAGACCCCAGGATAAAGACTGTCATGAAGAAGAAGTATTAAGCATGAAGACTTCAAGCACTAATAAGCCTTAATTCTTTCCTATCTATATCAGTTTATTGCAGCATTCTCTCTTCCTCTAAAACATCACTTTTAGAGTTAGCTATAAGTTCTTCCAACTGGGAAGCGTCAGCTTTGCAGACTCTTAAGACTTAAAGTTCTTAGCCTTTACTTAGTCTCTTGAGATATAGTTAGTCAAGACTATACGCAGATCCAAGGAACAAAGTCTTTTCTATCCTAGCAGCCTCCAACATAAAAGACAGCCAATCTAAACGACTCAAAATCGATTATACGAGATCAATCTCTAGAGTCTACACTAACTTAGCGAAGGCCATTATTAAGACCTCCTCTTCTCTCAATATCCTTTCTTATATTAGTGCAGCAGACAGAACCAGTTCATAGTATTTACCATCTTAGGTTCCGAATTGAGAGACATACAAATCACCTATCATAGCTAATCAACCAATCTCCTATAACCAACAACAAGCCATAGGCACAACAGTAGCTCAAGTCAGTTTTCAATAACGTTCTGGAAAAGACATACTACTTACTTCAGGGATTTACTTTAGTATAGTAATAAGGTTAAAAGACCCATTAATCCATGTTAACACTAAACAGATAGGAGATAAATCCTAAATTGCAAACCTCAAGTACCTAAGCTTATACTGCTAACTTCCTCCAGTTTTCAAGGAACTTTTAGCATTAGCACTACCAAATCGACTTTCTAGTAAATCTTTTCGCTAGATATGCTCTCTTAGTCTTCTTAGTTACAAAGTTAATAATTCATTCCAAGAACTTCTCAATAAACTGCTACTAGAATCATCAGACAATGAACAGGGCCTAAGTTCAACTGTTAAGAGCCCTATCAAGAGGTTCAGTTATAGGTATAGAACTATAGCATTAGCATTAGTAAATCGCTTAATATTCATAGTCAAGCCAACCAATCTAAGCAAGATACAGCTTAACTATAAGATTAGAATAGGCAAGGCTAAAGCAGTTTAAGAATCTAACCTTATATACCTCCTTAAAGGCTGTAGTACGCCACTAATTCTGCAACTAATAGGCTTGCAACACGTAGTAGTATGTGCTACATATGTAGATTCCCTAATAACTAGATTTAGATTATCCTGCATAAGAGAGGTATTAAAAGATAGGGTAACCCTAATTAGGCTAGCTCCTTAAGTAAAGATATAATACTTAATAAGTATATAAGAAGCTTTACTTACCTTTAGTATATAATAAAAATTAAAGCTCTTTTACCCCTTTTATATAACTCCTTTACTATTTATATTATAATTATAAACTTAAGTAAATATAAGTTTTAATAACTTTTATTATACTTTTTATATATACTTTTTATTTTATTTTATAATAATTAAACTAAACTATTATTAAAAGGCTAATAGTAATAATTAATTAAATATAACTCTTTTTAATTAAAGCACTTTATACTTAATAACTTATATAATCCTTTATAAATTTAATAATTAGATTTTATAGCTTTAAAAGATTAAATTATAAGCTAAAGCTTATAAAGTCTAAATATAAATTAACTTAAATTATATTAATAAAAATAATAATAAGCTAAATAAACCTCTTATAAAAGACTTTAAAACCTTTTATAAAAGGAAAATCTATAAATAGATAGAAAAGCTTAAAGTAATTAAAAAGAGAGAAATAGGACTTATAAAATTAATAAATAATATATTAAAAACCTTTTATAAAGTTTCTTTTTTAAGTATATAACTTTTATTTTTTATAGCTTTAACCTAGTAATAACTAATAAATAGAACCTAGGTATTCTAATAAGCTATAAAAGTATTAATAATAAAGTCTTTAGCTAAACTAAAGTCTTAATAAACTTAATTAATAAGATTACCTTTAGGCTATAGCATCTTAAGTAACTCTAATTATAATAAATATATTACTTAACTAGCTAAAAAGCTTTAAAAAGCCTAACTAATAGGATCTATAACTTCTTTATAACTTTAACCTTTTTTAATCTATCTATCCCTTAAAGTTATCTTAATAATTATAAAATAATTAGAAATTAACTAAGCCTAGATTATCTATAAGTTCTTTACCTTAATATAAGATTAATAATAATAACCTTAATTATAGTTAAGATATTAAACTTACTTAATATATAACTAGTAGGTGCTATTAATTAACTACACCTATAGCCTATTTTAACTAGCTATAACTACCTCTAAAATATCTATAATAGTAATATTATTACCTTATAGATAAATATATACTAAGAGGTAAGAATTAAAGTAAAAAGGAAAGCTAGTTAATTATTAGCAATTAGCTATAATTAGCAGATAGATAACTAGTTATAAAAGCTAGTTATCTTTAAGTGTAAGCTCCTTTACTATTTAACTAGAAGCTTCTATTATAGAAGGTAGCTTAATAGAAAGGTATAAAGGCTAAATACCTTAAATATAATAGATCTATACTTTAGCAAGCTAAAAACTAAGTATAGCCTCTAGATCTCTAGCATTATTATACTTATAGGTATAGTTACTGCTAATCTATAAGTAGGCTTTTATATTATAGGTAGCATTTAGAGTTTATATATAATAGAATTGCCTAGAAAATTCTATAAAGTTAATTACTACTATAAGATAAAAAGAATTCTATATATAAGAAAGAGTTTATAACTAAAAGTTAAAGAGTCCTTTAGGCCATGATTGGCAAGCCTGGATTGATATGTTAGGCTGCACAGATAGTATATTCATATGTGTAGGGCAAAGAGGTTATACCTAAAGGGGGCTATTCTGTATCTATAGGGGGGTCTTACTGCTTTTAGGGATAACTTTAATAGTATTTTTACTTGCCCTAATTAATATAATTATAGCTAAAAAGGCTAAATTAACTAATCCTTAAATTAATAATAATTTCTCTACTAAAAGTTAGCTTTTAATAGTATAATTAAATAGAATATTATACCTAGAAACCTTAATCCCCCTCTTAATCTAGTTAAGAATAGTATAACTATTACTATAGCTTAATGCCTTATTATAGCTTTTCCCTTTATTATAGCTTTCTTCCTTATAGTTAATAAGTAACTACTAGACTATATAATAATACTTCTTCTTTATAGACCTTCTTCTTAAAGCTAGGTAAGATTAAAAGTTAAATTTAAAGAAAAAGACTATATTAAAGCTAATATTTAAATTATTTATTATATTATTAGTAAAAGAGTTTCTAGTAGTAAAGTAAAACTATTATTAAGTAAAATTATAATATATAGTAATAAGAAATAAATACTATATTTATCTAGATATATATAATATAATAGAAATAATACAAATTATAAAAGAGAGGAAAGTAACTATTAGTTAGTAATAGTAAGTAAACCTTAAATAGGTTTATTTTTATATAGTAGTAAGTATAATAAAAGATAGTCTTAGTATTAATAAATATATAATAGTTAATATATAGTATAAGATCTTTATTAATAATTAACTAGTAGGAAGATATATTATAAAAGCTAGTAATAATAATACCTTTATTTACTATAGTAAAATGCTACTGCTATTAAGAGAGAGAGTAGCCTTCTTTAGTAGCTTAAAATAAGAGGAAGTTTAAAATAGCTACTTAGCTAAAGTAAATAGTAAATAAG
>SRZU01000287.1:0-29500 GCA_013183765.1 Fusarium xylarioides | reverse complement strand
AACTTTAAGTATTATATTAGCTTAAAAACTACTTAAAATATTACTATTATTATCTCTAGTACTTTAATTATTACTATTAAGCTTAATGCCTTTCTTTATTAATTACTTTTTAAGTTTCTTTTACTTTAGCTTTATAACCTCTTTATAGATAATTATATAGTACTCTTTATCTAGATAGCACTTTTACTTTAAGTATCTTTTACTAGAAAGTATATATATAATTAATCTATACTCTATAGGCTTCTACTTATACTTTAGAGAATTATTTTAAGTTTAATATAAGTAATTATAGCCTTTACTTATATTAGTAGATTATATATTCTAAGTAATAAATATAATGCCTTTTTTCTTAAATAGGTTTTTTCTTGCAATTGCTTAGAACTTATCTACTACCTTAAGAAGCTTTACTTAAGTTGCCTTCTTATTGCATTCTAGCTATTAGGAGATCTTACTTACTTTAATATTAGGGTTTTACCTTTTAATTTCTATAATAAGCTTAAATTAGGTTAAAAGCCCTCTAAATATATTAATTATATACTTATTAAGCTTATTTTAAGCTTATAATAATTTAAAATAATCTCTAACTACTTAAAGGAAGTCTATTATAGCTATATTTCCCTTAATCTTATTTAGATTATAAGTAATAGCCTATTTATAGAAGCTATTCTAATACTTATATTATACTATAGGCTTTATACTTATATATTTTACTTATTTAAGTACTAAGTAGTATTTCCTTTAGAGTATACTAAAGACTTATATATTACTTAGAGTATATTACTTCTTAATACCTTAAATAAGCTTTCTTAAAAGTATATATTTATTTTTATATTTTAAGTTAACTTCTTACTAAATGTAATTAAAAGTAAGACTCTTTACTATCTTATTAATTTACTCTCTTAAAGCTTTTTCTTTAGTAAGATACTCTTTATAAATATAAATATTATAGTTATATAAGGTATTTATAATGCTATAGAACTACAATTACATTAATATTAACTTTTAACTAAGTACTAGGTTATTATTAATATACTTAATCTTATATTCTTTTTAAGTACATTTAACTAGATAAATAAGATAGTTATTATTACTTTCTATAATACTTAAGTTAATATATTTCTAAATCTTAAGTAATATAGCATATACTTAAAGCTTTACTAGCTATTTAATTTAGTTTTTAATACTTTATAAGTATATAATATATATATTAAGCCTTTTAATAGTATTAAGTTTAATTACTTATAATATTATAATATTTAGTTTTATATATTAAAAAGTTAAAATATCTCTATAGCAATACGCAAGGTATAGCTAATAAGGTCTTATATAATAAGATAATATAATATAATACTTATTTTTAGCATATTATAATATAAAGCATTATATACTACACTAAAAAACATAATAACCTTAAAATTAAGTCTTAAGGTTATATAGTACTATTACCTTAAACCTTATAATTTAACTAAATAAGTAGCCTTAATCTATAAGTATAAAAAAGATATTTCCTCTAGCCTACTAAGGCTAAATGCCTTCTCTATTATTACCTAGTTAAGGTAATTATTACTAAGGCTTTAACCTAAATAGACTATTTTAAAATAGGCTAAGAACCTTAAAATCTATTATAAGATATACTACTATATAATTAACATTAATAATAGCTAACCTAGCTATAACTAACTAGATATAGCAGCTAATAGCTATATAACTAGTTCTTTAATTAATATTAATAATCTTAATATTAGTAATATTTCTAATTTATATACCTTTCTTTAGTATTAAAATATTATAAGTAAAAACCTATTATATATTAATAAATTACTACTAATATAGTAAGTTAATCTTATAATCTTTAATTGCAAAGTAAGGCTCTATAATATACCTCTAAATGCATCTATTATTACATATATTATAAGCTAAATAAGGGCCTTAGAAGACCTAGCTAATTGCCTAGAGCAGGATTAAGACCTATTAACAGAGCAATAGGCCTTTATTACTAGAATCGCATTAGGCGGCAGCAATGGCCTATACTAGGAGTAGTTTATAGAGTTAAAATGCACAGTTATATTAGTTAAATTGATAGTGTAAATGTTATATTATAAGAATTAAGGGCTATTGCAGCGTAAAGGAGGGTAAGTGAGGGGGAAAGGAGGGGGAAGAAGGCAAATTAGGAAATGAAGGTTTTAGCGTTAGGGGAAAAACTGTAAATGTCACTTAGCGGACCGAAGCTGGCTCGGCGGGTTAGTAATAGATTGGATCAGGTTGCAAGGCAACGCAGTGCAGTATGAGGAACACAAATTGAAGGTAAACACAGCTAATCAACACTTAGGTAGTTTTATATATAAATATTAATAATATATTAAATCTTAATATAATATACTTATTTAAAGGATTAAAGGATTTTTATATAGTAAAGTTATATATAAGAGTTTAGGGTTTATATTTTAAAGATTTAAAGAATTAGAATTTAGAAAGAATTAAGAAATTACTAAAATGCTATTAGTTATGCAATAGAAGTTACTAGGAATTGCTTCCTATCTAGGCTTATAACTGTTATATAAAGCATAGATTAGTTATAACAAGCATTCCAGTTTTGATTAAAAGAGCCTTGTTTTCTTTAATTGAAGGTAGCAGTCAGTTTGACCTTATCAAGCTACGGAAATCGCGCAGTGTGTTCAATCTGACCAATCAGAGAGCGTTTTGCTGTTTACAGCTCAACACAATCCGAATGTCACAGTCAGCATCTCAACTCGCTTGCTCGTGTCGGCCCCGGATTTCCTATCGAATTGGTTCGGCGTGATCCTTGCTCCTATTGCTTGCACTTGCAGGAGACTAGCTGCTGTAGCTTGGTCCTGGTCTGTCTTGGTGCTCCTTGTTCAAGACGACCTTTCCCCTCTTCAGTCTTTGGATTTTCTCCATCATCAGTTGCCAGTCTCCATTTCCAATCTCATCCTAACTAACTCTTTTACTCTTATCAATATCTTGTCTTGTTTATCTATCTATCTATCTCTTTATCTCTACATCTGACTATCCTGAGTCGGATATACCATTTATTGTTGCTCCCCTTATTCCGATCCCGCCTAACTTTGGCCTCAGCTCAGTTCCCCACTTCGCTTGTCGACAATCACGCCAGTTATCCACCAGCATTGAACGTCTGCACTCTTAAGTAGACAACTCTTGACGGCCTGAGAGGCTTGGGAGAGGTATATTAGGTGCATGGAACTGTCCTGACTCGACTCTGCTGTAACATTGAGGTCAAAAGAGTTGCGTCAATTTGTTTCACGTCATAGCCGGACATTTGAAATACCGAGCTCTTCGCGCATCACCAGATACAACTTGTGATTACATTTACAAGTCGAATCATTCTCAGCTGAAACTCTTCGACACTGAAAAGCCAAATCTCTCTTCCTCGGCTTTTCTCATACCTGGCCAGCACATCCTCTCATCTTGTTTCACACTGGTTAAAGCGGATGGATTGGACCAGGCAGCTCTGACAGCACCCCTCAGGCGAAGCGCAAGCTGTCGTAATGGAGGTAGAGGCTAATGGACAGAGCTCAATCAATCTGCTTGAGCCCTGGCGCTGCCATACTGCTGGCGGTTGCCATGATGACCTCCCCATTTCTCCACTGGATATCACTTCCGATGACTTGACTCAAGTCCCAAGATGTTCCGGCACAGACCCTTTGTTCGAAGCATTGATGGGAGATTCGAAGTATCGTACTGTTCGGAAAGCAGAAAGTACTGAAGGTCATCGGAAGCCGAATGCAAAAGAAACGACAATCCCGAGGTCCCGACCCGAAGGCCCGGGATTCTCTTTTCCATCAACAGAGTATGCAAGAAACAAATTCAGCCCTCTAGACATACGACCTGAACCAGTATCAACGGGACCTCGTGGTATCAAGAGAAAGCGCTGCAAGTCTGATGTCGATGGCTTCAACACGGCCGACCTGTGTGTCAAGAAACGTCGACTTCGTGCCGAACTTATCACGAGTCGTCTTTCTCAGCCTTATTCTCAACCTGCCACTCATATCCTTAATAGAGAAGGTCAAGAGGCTGGCGACAAGCGGTTCTTGAAGATGGCTACTTCAGTTGATATGACCCGAAGGATCGCACATCTTCACGCAACTTCGTTTCTCCGCTTCTCGACCATGAATTGTCTGAGGAAGAGATTAAGCCTCGGACAGGCTGCAGGTAATAAGAAATATGAGCAGGAAATTGCGACTATCACATCGAAAGCTGCCGGCAAGACGACTTGGCGACCTCCGATGCTACAGGATTCCTCGGCGGGCAAATCTCTGAGGATCTCACCAACTGGCACGGGAATTATTGGACCTTCAGGCATGATGGTATCATCGTCAAGACCTCAGCCAAGCTATCCACCTCAAAAGGCATTTCAACATCCAAAACCCCCATCATGCCGGCTATCCAATCCTGTGGCCCTGCCTCTGCCTGTTGGCGATGTGGCTGCAACGAAGAAGCGTACATCGCCTCGACTCTTCCCCATCCGATCGCCAGAGTTACGACCTACAGCGCCTTTACCTCCGCTGGACGATCTCGAAGAAGATAGTTTTGCGTACATGCACCCTGCAGATGACGACTGGGACGATGGGGGCGATGATCAAGACAGTGTATATTCTGACTTCAGCGTTTTATTCGGACAGAGTGATGATGGCAATAATGGCGAAGAAGACAGATCGTACGAGGAGTATTTGGATGAACTCGACGGCATCTGCTGGATGTCAAGATAGTTAGGCAAATATATAGTGGCGTCTCTGGGCATCTCGGGGAGCATTTTAAAGGAATTATGTAAAGTATACTTCTAGCATTGGGTGGCAATATGTTCTTATTCATGTTCAATACGGCGATATTGAAGCATTAGGTATCCGGCCGCAAGGACTGGAACGAAAATAGGCTATACTGGCTTGTATTATTATTCGGCCAGATGGGGAGGCTTAGATACACCACAGCTCAAGCAACAGGTAACAGATTGTTATTGATAAGTAATTATGTCTATGGCTTTGCACCAAGCTTAGAGGCTCGGTCGTTTGCAATATCGCACATTGCCTAAACACCGGTTTAGCATCAGAAGCATTAAACCGCAAGTTATACATACCTGTAACGCTTCGTCAACCTCTTTCGAAAAGTCTCCTCTAGAAATTCTAGCCTTCATGTTCTCCATGATCTCAGGCCTTCCCCGTCCGTTCACAAAAACGACATATCGTAATCTGGGGAACTTTTCCTCATACTCCTTGTTCAGCTTTGTCAATTCTTCGCCTTGGCCTTGCAGGTTGGCCTGCTCTGCAGCTGACTGTGCTGAGTCAACTTTCTTGGCTCCTAAACGGGGATGTGATCTGAGAATTGAGAGAAGAGTCTCATCTGGGTTGGCTGACGAGTTCGAGGAGGCGAGTGAGGCGAGGCGAGTTCTGCAGGCCTCAATTAACTCCGGGTATGATGTATACTCTGCATCCCGCACAGTAGGGAGGAGTGTGGAATGTATTGCTGGGCTGGGCTCGAATAGCAGATCCAAAGTCTTGATCTGCTCAGCTTCATCTGCTACATGAAGATCTTGAGGTTGAGGTAGGGCCATGATGGTCGATAATGTTGGTGATGTTCGTAGCCAATTGTCACAGGACGTATTCAGTCTATACTCGACATTCACCAACACCGCAGAAAATAACTATTTCACTCAAGAGCTGTTATCGACAAGCAGTCACATCAATTATCGGATTACGGAGACATGCGAACTCGCTATTACCGGTGCTCCCCGCGTTGAGACATGCATCATCCTGATGCACGATAAGATACCGTCCGCCTTATCTTATCATCCCGTGATCCAAAGCTCTGGTCAGTGCACTGGCAAAATCTCGACTAGGCAATTGTCGTCGCAACAGAGCTTCGAGACGTTGATTTGCGCTATACCCGACGACAAGCAATTGAAAGCTCCACGAGCTCAAATTTGTAGTCGCCATGCTTTGTGGAAGTAAGTTCTCTAGTTTTTCCATCGATAAGTAACAGTGCGCTGACCTCTTGATAGTTTCTGGAGAGGCTCCTCAAGAGCCCGTCGTTTCTAAGAAGTCTGGTATGTATTATAACATCAACACGCAGCTTTCACGGCTAACTCAGCAAAGGTGTTGTTTACGAGAAGCGCCTTATCGATCAATACATCAACGAACATGGCACCGAGCCCGATTCTGGCGAGGCTCTGACCGCCGATGACCTTCTCCCTATCCATTCGTCGCGTATCGTCCGACCGCGTCCTCCTACCCTCACATCGATTCCCGCTCTCCTCGCTACTTTCCAGAACGAATGGGACGCGCTGGCTTTAGAGACACATAACCTCAAGGAGCAGCTTGCGCGCACCAGAGAGGAGCTTGCCACAGCGTTGTACCAGCATGACGCTGCTGTCCGAGTTATTGCACGACTCACGAGGGAGCGAGATGAGGCCAGGGATGCTTTGAGCAAGGTCACTGTGACGGGCGGTGCAGTCGATGGTGATTCTATGCAGGTCGATAGCGTGGAGAAGTTACCAGAGGAACTCGTTGCCAAGGTGGACGAGACCCATCAGACGTATGTGGTTATCCTACAACTACACAATCCATAACTAACGAGAATGCAGATTATCAAAGGGTCGCAAGAAGCGCCCTGTGCCTGAAGGTTGGGCTACCGGCGAAGAGATTTCAGCTTTCGAGAGCGCGACCACACACTCCCTACCCGTTCCTGAGGCTACCGCCCTTACTGTTGGAGGAACCAATGCCGCGGCTGTTGGAGGCTTGAAGGGACAGGCAGTTGTCTACTCTACCACCGATGACAAGGTCGAGCAGTCTCTCTCTGTGGGTGAGCCTGTTACAGACGCTGTTTGGGCTGAGGCCGGTGTCGCTTTTGCGACTGGCCAAGGCAGTGTGAAGGTCTTCCAGGAGGGTAACCAGGTTGCATTGCTGAGTGAACATGCTGGTGCTGCCACCGCATTGAGCCTGCACCCCAGCGGTGAGATTTTGGCTTCTGTTGGCACGGATAAGAGCATCGTGTTCTACGACTTGGTCGCACAGAAACGTGTTGCCCGTGCTTACACCGATGCTGGTAAGTTTCTCCTGGTACACCCAAATATGATTCTGTGCTAACGTGTTCCCAGCTCTTACATCTTGTGCCTTCCACCCTGATGGCCACCTCTTTGCCGCCGGTACCACATCAGGCGAAATCAAGCTCTTCATGACCAACACTCTTGAGCAGGCAGCTTCTTTCAGCCTGGGCGCCCCTATCCAGGCTCTCAGCTTTTCCGAGAACGGCTACTGGTTCGCAGCTACAGCCAAGGGCCAGACTATGGTCACTATCTTTGATCTGCGTAAAGAGGGAGATGCGGCGGTGGCTAAGGTTCTTGAGACTGGCGGGCCGGTCCAGTCCCTGGCGTGGGACTACAGTAGCCAGTTCCTCGCCACTGGCGGTGCGGCTGGAGTCACAGTGCAACAGTTCACCAAGTCCAGCAAGAAGTGGACCGAGCCTTTGAAGAGTTCTACACCCTCCGTTGCTGTTCGGTGGGGAGAGTCTGCAAAACAACTCGTCACAGTCAATGGTGAGGGTGTGGTCAGCGTGCTTGCAACAAAGGAATAGACTGGGGTTTTAGATGGAATTTCGTTGATAATTTGTATTATACGCCCGAATAAAGGGTCAAAGCAAAGCACAGAGATTGGTGTTTGAAAATGATAATTATGGTTCTGGTTTTTGCATATTGAAATGGGAGGCAAAACTAAGCACCTCTATTCTCAGTGACAAAAAAAGTACCAGGTAAACTTAGCATAGGTAACTTACTTTGGTAGGTTTTTGGTTTAATTAGTTATTTTTGGCGCTTTCACTAAATGTCAGAAGTCTTCTTGCTCCCAGAGGCTGGTGTATTGTTTCCCTCCACTATTGATACTCCAAAACAACAACAAAACAATCATCACGAAAACCCATCATGGGCTTCAATACAACAAGGCACCTATTGACAGTGGAGCCAGGCGGTATTAGCCCCTTGTAGTGAAGCCTTGAAGCCTATTCTTAGTGGCCACTTAGCGGGGTAAACAGTGTTCCCCAGTGCAGGGTCTCTATGCGCTAGAGTCCTGTCGTCACATGGGGAGCAGCCTTGCATCGATCGTCACAGTAGCGACATTCAATTTCAACTTCCTTTCATACAACTAACTTTGAGCTTACCAACAACCTTCACCTCCCCCACGACTTCACGCCCCCGCCCCCAACGAACCGATACGACACGATACAGACGCTTACGACTCCTCTGAGCATAATTCTATGTCTCATCATCTAATTCAGTCTTGTTGCCATAGCGCATTTGCTTAGCTTTCTCTACTTGCTAATCGCCACACTTTTCGTCTACTTCGCCCTGGGCGGCCATTCACTGTATAAGTGTTCACTACCTCAGGGGATACCCAGGAGGCTTTATGCCGTGAATGCGATAAGAGAGAACACACTCTATCTCCAATCATAACCGCCTAGACCTCGATACCTCGCATTTCAAGTCTTACACCACCTGCCCAACATGGCTGAAAACAGTGACCCTCTCGAGATGTTTGAGGCGGGAGGGGATGAAGATATCGACCTCTTTTTCGACAACGCTTACAGATCACGGCCAAATGCTGGAGATCACCTCTATCTTCCACATCCCAATGCACCCGCTGCGTATCATAACACCCGCCACGTTCGCCGCTCACAAGCTGCTCGGAATCCAGTAATACAACAACAGCCGCAAGAAGCTACCCCTGTGATCGACCTCACGGAAGAGCCCGATTCTCCTGTACAATCACGAGCTCTTCTCGACATCCTCCAGCCTGCGAGACCACCCGCAAGGAACCCGCGAAGAACGAACTCCCAGCGCATATCACCGCCCCAGCTAGCACGCACCGATGGTACTTTCGTGGGACGTACAGAAAATGTTATTGACTTAACTGCGGACTCACCTGAGGAAGACCGGTCACATTTCAGAGGGAGACGCGAGGTACCGAGGCCAGACGAGTTGATTGAGTTGGAAATAATAAGCCAGCGACCAGCTCTGGGGTCTCTACCAAATTTTGCAGCCTTTGGCCCGTTCAGGAGATTGGCTGGTATCTTTGGCGCAGCAGACATAGCATTCAACCCACCGAACCTAGACATTTCACGAAACGCATTCGCACGACAACCGACCCCAAAGCCACAGATGATGTCCCCACCACCCCCAACGCGAGAAGGGTTCACTCGCAATACTTGTACGGACCCGGAGAAGGAGTCCGAAAGCGTGGTCATTTGCCCAGCCTGCAATGAGGAATTGGCTTATGACCCAAGCGGCACAGTGACTCAGAGCTCTGTGGGCCAGCAAAAGGGGAAGAGAAAACGAGCACCGGGAGAACACCACTTCTGGGCCGTCAAGAAGTGCGGACATGTAAGTATTCCAGTTGGACATGTGGATTGCCACCAGAAACTAACATATACAGGTCTACTGTGCCGATTGTTATGAGAACAGAAAGCCTACGAAGGCGAACCGTGGCGTAGGCTTCCGATCCCCTGATGGGCGACTTGCGCCCACGACTCCAAATGACCTCCGATGCGCAGTGGATGGTTGTGATAGCAAGGTATCGCAAAAGTCGGAGTGGGTTGGAATCTTCCTTTGATTTGCTGGCCTAACAAGGACCTCACTTGTGGTTGGCCCTGGGAGTTGGTAGCAACGAAGTCACAAATGACGATAGGGATACTACGAGCATAGCATTGGCGTTAAGGATTGTATCTTATCAGACAATTTCCCCCCTGAAGTCTGCAGGGCTTGTTTTTTCTTACGGTACAGCGTTGATACATGTGATTTCATGGTGAGAATTAGGGGTTGAAAGTAAGGATAGCTTGGTCCGAGAGCGTCACTAATCCTTAGACCAAGGTAAACTTCTCAAATAAAACAGGATAATATTCTAAACGCCGTCGCTATGTCATGAGAAAAAAATATGCATGTTTTGCCACCCAGACCACGTACAAAATGGTGATATGATGCCCTTAACTCCGAGCCATCGTGCGATCCCATGCCATGCTGTAATTCCCCCCAGTATTGTGCAATTCGGCCATTTCGGTAGTCGTCATCCAATGTACATGTTTATCGTTATATCATGAGGTCTAAGTCCAAATCGTCAACCCATTCACCGCCATATGACTCTTGCGAAGCACTAAGTGCAAAAGGCTGTTGTGGCGGCTTCTGGTTCTCTTTGCTTTCTTGCGGTAGTGGTGGTAGGTGTTGTTTCGGAGTCTCTGCTCGTTTTGGAGGAATCCGAGTATTCATAATGTTAGGGTTGTTGGATAGTCTAGATGAGTGTTTCTTGGGGGGTTGTTTCGATAGTTGGGGCTCAGTTCGCTTTATGGAAGTTGTCGTACTGTTGTGTGGTGTTTTCTGTAGTGTTGGTGGTGCCTTAAACGGAGGTTTTCGTGGTTGGTTGCGTTGAGCTGCATGCGGAGGAGGATTGGAAAACACTGGTGGTTTTCTCATAGGTTCACGCGGCTTGCAGATTCTGCGGGATTCTGCTTGAGCTTGCTCTATCATACCAGCCTGCAGGCGAGCGAGCTCGCGTTGCTGGATCTTCTCCAGCGCAGCTGTGCGGCGACTTCTCTGAATAGCTAGACACATTCTTTCGTGTGAGCCGGAAGAAGTGAAGAAACGTCTTGGTGGTGGAGGTGGAGAGTCCGAGGCAGGTTCAAGTGGTGGTAATGGGGGCTGGTCTGAGGATTTCTCTAGCCCTTCATCGAAAGATTCCTCTTCCTCTTCTTCTGCAATAGGGGTCAAATGTAAGGGAGCAGATGGCATCATGCCCTCATCCAGCTCTTCCTCAAGTTCCCGAACTTGTTGAGATGATGAAGGGAAGAAATCATCCAAGTTGAAGAGGATCGCTTGCGTGCTCATGGGTGGTTCTTGGTGTGGTGGACTTGGGGATCGTGGTTCCGGATTGCGTTGTGGAAGAGGCGGTTTAGCAAAAGAGACTGGAGGAGCAGGTCGCTTTAAGCCCAAATCTTCTGCATAGCGATTTGGAATGTCATTCCTAGTGACGTCCAGTGGTTGCTTCTTCGTGGCAAGTGCTTCTTCTGGTAATTGGTTGCAGATCCTTTGGTCTCCTTGATTCATGTTGGATTTCGGATTGCCCATAGCTGCTTCAATATCCTCAAGAATTCCTAGGGCCAGATCTTCCTCGAAATCCGCATCTAATTCGTCCTCCAATCCTTCCAGCTCTATTTCGGGCATTGGTGGTTTTTCTAGTGCCGTTTCCGAGGCAACAAGGGCTGCTGTTTGTTCTGTAGGTCCTGCAATTGTCTCTTTCTTCCCCTGAGATAATTGAGGCTTTGGTGATTCCCGTAGCGGCTTTGGTAGGTCCTCGACAATGGTTTCCATGGCAGCATCAGAAATTTCCTCATCGCCTTCCTGTATGTCATCAAGCTTCTGTGCCTTGGTCGCCGGTTGTTGTGGTTGTTCTTGGCTTGTTATCGATCCATTCGTGTCCGTATTACTCTCGTTCGCCGTCGCATTGTCGTCTTTAATGTCGTTGCCTTGGGCATCTCTCTTCTTTGAAGTACCATTACCTCTCACAAACCATAAAATCGTTTCCTGGCTGGGTCGAACATTCACCAAAGGCAATCCTTTCTTTCGTTTCGCTTCCTTCTCTGCCAACTCTTTCTCTTTCTTCTTGTCCCTGGCAACCTTTGCCTTGGCAGCCGCCTTCTCCCGTTCGAATTCCTTTCTTATTCTCTCCTGTTCAGCCCTTTCTTGTCTCCTGGATTCTTCTCGTGTAAGTTTAGGGCCCTTGTTGGCTGCTTTGTAGGCGTTCCGGACTTGTTTTGAGGTCATGGGCCGTAGAGGCGGTTTGTCGGGAGAATCCGCACGACCCGGGAATTTCGGGATGACCGTGAACGTTCGCTGGCCCATGTTGAACTTGAAGACGACATTTGGCCAGCTTGCACGACGGGCGGATGTTGTGTGATGAGGTTGGTGGTCAGTGATTGAGTTGGGAGTGACAGGGAACGAACGCGTGGGGGAGGGGACGCGAGGTGGAAACGAGATCACGTGGGTCCATGAACAATAGCAGCACGACAAACATCGATCCTCGTAAGACAGCGAAACGCATTGAATTATGGATAATGGACTTCTCAGGCTCTTGAACTTTAGTGATTCTATTGGCGTCTTTTCTATATCCCGTCTCGTGGTATCTACTTTTCAAGAGGCTCACGAGTAGGGTCCCAAGCACAAGGGCTATACTCATCAGTTGCCAAGTCCTTTACCTCCTCCTCCGTCAACTCAAAGTCGAACAATTGAGCATTCTCCTGAATCCTTGAAGGCGTTACGCTCTTCACCAGAGGAACATAACCCCTCTGCAAGCTCCATCGGAGAAGAACCTGTGCTAGACTCTTGCCATACTTATCCGCAAGGGCCTTGACTTTGGGGTCATCAAATCACTCACCACGCACAATGGGGCAGTAAGCCTCAACTGCAATGTTTCGGTCCTGGCACCACTTAACGATGTCAGGCCGTGTGAGCCACGGGTGCACCTCCCACTGCCCGACCGAGATGACGCCTCCCTTGCCCGGTCCAAGCTCGGCATCGAGTTCTTTAATGTATGCCTCTAGTTCATCAAGATGATGAACACCGTAGTTAGAAACACCGAGTGACCGCACCTTGCCAGCTTCGACGCACTCAGCAAGAGCTCTCCAAGCACCCTTTCGGGCATCAGGTCCACCATACGGGGCATGAATGAGAACAAGGTCAAGATAATCGAGCTTCGTCTCATCGAGAGCAATGTCTACCTGCTTGTGCGCATTCTCGTAGTTCAAGGGAAACTGCCTGGTGAATATCTTGGTAGTGAAGAAGAGCTCTGAGCGAGGTACACCAGACGCTAGGAGTCCAGCTGCGCTAGGGCCCTGGTTGTAGTACCCTGAAGCAGAGTCGATCTGAGCCTATTAGTTGTGCATTGAACGCCAAAGTCTTTGGCTAAACTCACATGGCGGTAACCTATCTCGATGGCCTTCTTGCAAAGGTCAGGGGCTTGTTCAGCGGGACTGAATGACGTGGTTAGAGTACATAATGCCTCCGGAACATGACGTGGACTTACACCTTGTAGACCTAGGCAGTCACATTAGCAGGGTGTGAAACGAAGGATTGAAGGATCACTTACTCCATAGCCAAGAAGAGGAATCTGGTAGCCTGAATTGAGCTTCCTGGCAGAGTCGAGAGCGAGTTTGGAGGCCATTCTGAAATTCATGAACACTTTCTGTAACTACCATGTTGAGTTGATGTTTGTGGGTGAGGGGTAGAGGCAAGGACGATGAATCATTTAAATAGTTTCAGGTTCAACAAGGTCAACACTTTGTCAACAACAAAATTGTCTGACTATATAGATATTCGGAGCTCGGAGTTACGACATGATTTTGCACTCTCGCGTTTATAGATCTGATAAGCGCGAGGAACTTGTCGTGATGATCATCGTGGCGTTTATTCGATATTCACAGTTGGGTGAAAATGCGGGGATAATTACGTGCCCTTGTTGTCGATCTTGTTTACTTATCGCCGAGAAAACCGATGACCTCAAAATCTGAGAGTTCCTTGGGAGATACGCAATTAACTAAAACATATCAGAGGTTAGCTATCCACGTTGTTAGGTGAAGATTGGGAATGTGCAGTTACGGCAGGCTGGATAAATTTCTCTGAGCAGGTTTCACGCAACGGTACAGGGTAACACATCACCAAGGGAGTAGAGCCTCATGAATTCGTATCTCATTTCTTTTATATACTTGTTCCATTAGATGACACTGTTTTCAGTAGTAGACTCTCCAGTTGCCTCATTATCTTCATCAGCATCGTCATCATCAAGGTCCAGCATTGGGTAGTTGAGTATAGCAGCGATATCGCCCAACATTGTCAATCGCTGACCACTCTCATGATCACTGCTGAGAATCCTCGCCTCACCACCATCACTCCGTACCTTGTCAACTAGAGCGACGTACTTTTTGCGAAGAGCAAGGTCTTCACTTCGGAACAGAGAATTGTTGACCAGGAGAACACCACCGCCTGGTCCCACAGCTCCCTCTTTGACAGCCTTCTCGACAGCTGAAGTACCATACCATGCACGCCCATCGTCCAGCTTTAGCATATCGAAGAATTGATCAACGTACTGCGTTTCGCGGGCAAACTTCATATCCTTCATCTTGGCCAAGACTTCAGGGCTCTTGAGGATCTCGTTGAGACTGTGGACGTGACCAGAATTGGAGTGAACCACCGTAGCCTGCTTCGCCACGGCTGTAAGCACCTTGTCTGCTTTGTCCCGTCCTTGGTTGGCAATATACTGCTTGAAGTCTCCAGCCACAAAGCCTGGGCTGGCTAGTAACAGCGGCCGTGACTGTGTGAAGTCCATAGTTCGTAAAAGAGTCGACAATGTCTTCTCAAAGAAGCGGCGCATACCTGCATCTTGGTCTGAGGCAAGATCGCGCTTCTTGGGGATCACGCTCTCAACACGGACTTTGAGAACGGTTCGGAACGGTGTAATGAGACAGATGTTGGCAAGCCCTTCTTGCATGACAACGGCTGCTACGGCACCATCCTTGTCATCTGATAATGCCTCTTGAAGAGTGGCTTTTGCGACAGAGTCCCATCCATCTAGCTTGACGATACTAAACGGGCGGTTCACCTCGAGATCGAGAGTATGATGAGAGCCTAAGGCGGCATGTTGGTTCTCTAACACGACGGATCCAGAGACGCGGAGTGATGAGATCTGAGGATCAAAGGCAGTGGATTTGACCTTGATAGTCAGATTTGTGTGAACACGTTCAGATTTCGAGCTCCCAGTGTCTGAAAAAACAGTTACTTTACGGACAGCATGAGCATAGACGACGTCTCCAGATAGGATCAGGTTGTATGCATGCCACTATCAACATTGTTAGCGTGCTGTCTCATAAGAACAAGCGGTGACATCGGTGGGATTCGGAACAGATAGTGGCTTGAAGTGCGAGACATGTGGTATAAGGTGAATGCTGGACAGCAGCATGTCAAGCAAAGCCAGACAGAGACCGCGGAGGGTGTGACAACGATGG
The DNA here is from genome assembly GCA_013183765.1 of Fusarium xylarioides. NCBI lineage: Eukaryota > Fungi > Ascomycota > Sordariomycetes > Hypocreales > Nectriaceae > Fusarium > Fusarium xylarioides. The sequence goes on along the minus strand of SRZU01000287.1, from coordinate 14,434 downwards.
AGGGGGAGGGGTAACAATAAGAATAGAGACAGGGCCTAAAAGGGTCGATAAAGGGAAAACGATATGGCAGACCAGGGGTATAAACTTAGAAGGGACCAAGTAACAGGAACAGGGGCTACTGACCATATCTTCGGGATCCTCGGGCAGGAGAGAAACGGCGTCCTCTGCATAGGAATTGAGGGCCTTGTTGCGTGCTAGTAACTTCATCTTTGGCTAGGTGTGCGAGCTGTGGCTGATGAAAGCTGAAGTGTGAAGCTTGAAGAGGTCAGGCTGGAGGCTGGATTTCAAAGCCTCGGACCTCGGTGGGTTTGTGACAATGATAGAAACAAGAGTTGGCCCGTGTCTGACAAAGACCCAGATAATTATTGGGCAACTAGTTGTCTCACCAGAGAACTCGCCGATGACAAACGGATGTTGGATGATGATACTGATAGTGATACCCAATAGATTGTTGGCCCAACTCCCAAGGTGGGTGGTGCAATGCGGCTAAGACCAGTAAGGCTGGGCTAGGCTAGGCTGGCTGACCAAGAATCCCAAGACGAAAAAGCCAAGACGGGCAGATTTTGAGGCTCAACGGCTGCTGGACAGTGTAGACTAACTCTTCTGGAGGGAGTGGCTGTCAAAATCAAGCATGAATCGTGAATGTGAAGTGCCAAGTGGATAGATGGACCACGGTAGTTCGGCGATACGGCAGTTGGACGGCTCAGAATAGATCTCTCGGTGCCGCTGTCAGGTACAGACAGACAAGGATGAGTTGAGGATGTTGACGTCGGAGTCGGTGGTGGAGAGAAGCCGGGCCCGACGGGGTTTTGATGTTGTCCGTGGACCTGCGAGTGACCACTCTCTGAAAGTATCAGGCCAAGTTTTGAAAGTTAGAAGCAACGGGATTGGAGTTTGGATGCCCACAAGTGGATAATTAGACGACGATTTGAGTGACGTGACTCCACAAGCTCAAAGTTCTCGAACACAAGATTTGTTTCTGGTGCATGGATGCGGAGTCTTTAAAGCTCCGCGGATTGCGGAGGACGAGATGCACGGAGTTCAACACAACCCCGATCGTTTGAGGCTATCACAGTGACAGAAGCGCTAAACTAACTTTTCTTTTGCGCTTTTTTCACTTTCGTCTGGCGGAGTTTGAGTGAGGGGATTTTTTTTTTTTTTACAGATGGAACGGAAATGGATCGATTTGTTCGCTGTACGCCGAACGCCAGAGACCCATGACATGCCTTGGCGATCTTGGCGATCTTGGCGATCTTGGCGAGCGAGACATCGAAAAAAAAACTCTGGAAGAACGGCACGAGGTGATCCACGGAACTGACTGCATTGCATTCTTGGCGATATGCAAAGTGCTGCACTTTGCATCGTGTGACATCCAGACAGACAGACAGTCTTCGTTTAAGCAAGCATGGCATGTGGCTGAGGGAATAAAGGTATTCAATGCAAAACGTTGCCAATAATAAACCGTATTCTGATATTCAGTGAGTGATTGGATATAGGTCAAATTATCAGTTTGTAAGCTCTAATTATTAGGTTCTTCAAATCTAGGTTGTCAGCATTTAACTCTGAAAACGTCAAAGTTAGTTGTTTGCCTTAACAACGCGTCATCATGATACGGCAGATCAAAAAACGCTATTTGACAGAACAACACAGACTTACATACATTTGATACTGAATACCTGCTGATCTGACGTCGTGTATCTCGATAGTGCAAGGCACCGAGTTTCCTCTCCAAAAACCATGCCTGGTTAAGAAGCTGGTTAAGAAGCTGCTAATCCCGGTCAGTCTCGGAAAGTCAACGACGTAAGCCCAGCATGTGAAATGCAAGAGTGAGTCTGCGTCGTTTAGCTGCTGGTTCTCGCATACTTGTCTCACTTGGGATGCATTCGATGTAACTCTCTCATCATTTATTATCCCCTCGTTCATGGGCCAGACCCGACGTTATATGTGCAGATGTTCAAATGTGGTTGTGTTAGTGCAGTCCCTGGAGGCTTGGCTCCAAAAGCAACGCGTCCCGAATACGCGGAAGCAACTAAAACGAGTATTGAATACATACAGAGCACGAGACATTTAGACTTGTTGATGAGCTTCTAATTATGGTTGATATATCAACATGTTCGTATACTCGTTTACTCGTATAATTTGTTGATACGATGCACTTCTGAAACATGACACGATGGGTCAATTACCGTATTCTCGCACCGTCTTATTCTCTCATTCACATGTACCTACTGTACGGAGTACATGCGGTGAGTACTGAGCCGTGGGTTCGCATTTGAGGTGGCTGTGGCACAGACAATCTGGAGAACAGCCCGTTGAGATGATGGTCGATCATCCAGCCTTATGCGATCAAATACCAACTAGTTTTATACTCTGTAGAAAAAGAACAGCCATCAACAAGGCGATGCCATTGTCAACATAGCCCATAGCCAGCCTGGAATGTTCACTAAAAACCGTCACTAACAATGAGACCAATTAACAGTTGCCATGCTGAGCCATCAAACTGCCAAATTGGCTCTGCCCTATGAAACGAAGCCTGATTGATGCACTCTTAACCAAGATCATCGCACCAAAGTCTTGTCTTACCTCATTTAGACTCCATCTCATCCATTCTAACCCCAGAAGATCCAGCCGATATCCGGTAAAGGTGTGATACAATCCTACAAGTTGCACCTCTTTCCCCTTGTTTCCTGTAATTTCAATAAATGAAGAGCCACAGCACAGCCCGCCCATACTAGATTCGGTGCTTACCTGTTTCTCACAGCGCCGGGGGCCTGACCTGAGTGTACAGTACAGCACGGTAACGACCTGCAGCTACACATCAGCTGCTCATACAATAGGTTGTCAACCTTTTTGCCATCCAAAGTCGTACTCTGCGCGCGTGGGCATCAGCTCTCCCTTTACCAACATCTCATTCGTAGCTTCTTACCAGCACATCTCATCACCCCTTTTACTCCTTTTTCTTTTCTTATTATATCACGCGCCAAAATAAAAAAGAAGCCCATCGAGTTTCTCTTACACACTAACACCATTTGGCTTTCGACCCCACTACACTGTACTGTAAGTAGCTGGAAGCACCTAGTTGGGTTGCTGTGCAGCGCTGTCCCCCAGCGCACTACAGCGCCTGCCTGGTCGTCGCATTCGTCCGAGGGGTCGTTTTCGCTTAAGTCCTTCATGGATGTCATGGCTACCCATCTCATATAACCATTGCAAAAATCGCTGGTTGCCCTGCTACACTCTGAGCACCTGATTCTGATTCTATTGAGCTCGCTCTGTATTACAAAATACAATACATGCATTCTTGCTTGGTTGCTTGCATCTGAATAGCCTTATCTCCTTTCTATCTCTCCCTCCCTTGAGCATCATCCCTCCTGTCATCATCCATTATTCACCACTACCAATACCTGTCTGACACGCCTGGAATTAGACCCTCACTCAGCTGGAGACTAACCAACATCACTTGCATATTAGTCCAGTCGGAGCGGAATATGAAATAAGGAGACAACATTCACCGACGGCCTATTGACTAAACACCAGCCAGTCGGCATTCATTTCACTGTCAGAGCTACAGTCCATTGAGCCCTCAGCCCGTACGAAAGGATCTGCCTTGAGCCAAGCCTCCCAGCCTCACGTCTCGTTCCCTCTCGCTCGCTCGCTCTCGGACCCTTCGGATTGGATTGGACTTCAGAAGCTCGTTACCCCCCGGTCTCCGCCACGCCCGCCCACTTCTCAGTGCTCACCCCCCCACGAGTCTCCGAGTCCGTCAGCCAAGGCCACACTCTCGTTTTGATCGGGTCGGGGACTGGACTCCCACAAGTTGCGCGAGGCCGACCGCCCGCGCAAGCCGGTCTATCTCGTTCAAAATTCTTTAGGGACTGGGTGCCCATCAAGTATGGAAGATGTCCGCCTCCAAGTCTTCGCCTGCTGTCCGGGGCGAACGTGGTTTGTATAGACGTCGCGGTTCTGCCCTTTCCAGCCTTCCCGAGTCTGAGCCTCAACGCCGTCAGAGCCTCGCTGCTCGTTCTGATTCTCAGGGTATGTACATCCTGTATATGCTTCTTTACTCTTGCCCCCTCCACTCGGTCCTATGGTCAAGTCACAATGCCCTACCTACTAAGTGAACGCCTGGGCGCATGTCCGCTTATGCAGGGACTTGTTGCGACTAGAGCTTCCTATGCGCCCAAGGCCCTTTTCACTGGCCACTATCATACTAGCTATACACAATGCTCACTATAATACTATGTAAGCTGACAATTTGTCAATAGGTGCCGGTGCTTCCCTAGACCTCCCATCGAGCAGGCTCTCGACTACACAACCATCTGTGTCAGGCTCTCAGAATGCAAAAGAAACAAAGGACTGGAAACCTCCCTTCAAGTCGAGTTCTCCCAGTCCTCCCCCAAACGCTGGGCTTGACCCTTTGAGTACGGTAAGTATTTGCGACTAGTTGACTCAAGGGCAACGAGGTATACTTGGACCGCAACTAACATGTGATGTCTAGCAAATCTACTTGCGTACCAACAGTAACACCGCGGAGCCTACCATCGCACAACGAATACTAAACCAGGGCCGTTCCGACAGCCCTGCTGCAGACAACCTACAAAGACAAAGCTCCGAACTTAGCAAGTCGCCAAACACTACCCAGGATTCTAGCAAGGATCGAAGGAAAGGAGTTTCTTTCCTGAGTCGACTGGGAATGCGCGGAAGTTGGAGGAAAGATGATGACATGCAGGAATCCGACTCCGAACTGGGTGAACTGCGAACTGATGGCACCTACGCACGAGCTCTCACATCCGTCATCGGTGCAGGTGGAGGATACATACCTCTTCATAAAGAACCTCCACGATACATCCGAGTCAAGGCGCATAACAAGAAGGATAGAGACTATAACCACCTATTCCTCGCACAAGAACTTACCGCCTCAGAACACAAACATACGCATGGCCGAGCGGTAGCAACGGCAGTTGGAAGCAAGATCCTTAGGGGTGGTGATGCTATCTGGGCAGCCGAATTCAGCTTGGATGGACGATACTTGGCCGTCGCAGGAAAGGATCAGATCGTACGAGTGTTTGCTGTGATATCTACGCCAGAGGAACGCAAAGCACACGAGGAAGAAGAGGCACAAAATGGTGCTCATGGCGAGAAGCTTAGTGCTCCCGTCTTCCGTACAAAGCCTGTGCGAGAGTTTAAGGAACACACTGGCGAGGTGCTTGCCTTGAGCTGGAGCAAGAACAACTTTTTGCTATCCTCTTCGATGGACAAGACTGTCAAGTTATGGCATATGAGCAGGAGTGATTGCTTGTGTACTTTTGTGCACAAGGATCTGGTCACGTCGATCGCCTTCCACCCTACAGACGACCGATTCTTTCTCGCAGGATCACTGGATGCTCAACTACGATTATGGAGCATTCCGGACAAGAGCGTCGCCTTCCAAGCACCCGTCGGTGAATTCATTACTGCGGTAGCATTTTCCCCTGACGGAAATATTGCTATATGCGGTGTGTTGAGTGGTCTATGTACTTTCTACGCTACCGAGGGCTTGAAGCTCAAGTACCAAATCCACGTCCGCTCATCAAGGGGCAAAAACGCCAAAGGAAGCAAAATCACAGGCATTCGAACTATGACGATACCGTCAGGACCCGAAGCTGGGACGGTCAAGGTCCTGGTTACTTCGAACGACTCTCGAGTTCGAGTATATAACCTAAACGACAAAGTGATCCAGGTTAAGTACAAGGGACTGGAAAACCAGTCAAGCCAGATTAATGCACGCTTCAGCGATGATGGCAGCTATATTATCTGCGGCAGCGAGGATCGGAAGGCCTACATCTGGAAGATGGGTGCTCAAGACGAGATCAAAGATAAGCAGCCATACGAAACATTCGATGCTCACCCCGAGGTCGTCACCACGGCTTTGATGGCTCCGTCGAAGAGTCGGCAACTATTGAGCGCTTCTGGGGATCCTATTTATGACTTGTGCAACCCGCCACCCGTGATGCTGCGAAGCCTCGAAGAAAGCACGCCAAGCCATTCGGCTCTGTCAGACGAAGACCACGGCGACTCGCTTCATAGTAACAAGAAGCCGGAAGAAACACCAGCATACATTGAGCGCTCAAGGCATCTTGACGGAAATATCATCATCACCACTGATAGAACTGGAAAGATCAAGGTTTTCAGACAGGACTGTGCCCATAAGAAGCGCCAGCAAGGACTCTGGGAGTCAGGTTCTCGATTGGGCAACCGCCTCTCTGGTGTCGGTAGGAGTGGCAGTGTCATGACGAGAACGAGTGCGAGCAGTCGTGTGCAATCGAGACGTGGATCACTTAACATTCCTGGCCCCAATCCGATCCAACTCCAACATGCTTCTGACAGAATCAACAGCTGGCGTCAGGATATCGATGGAGGAAGACCCAGCATGAACAATACCCCAGCTCGAAGCGAGCGATCTATGTCTCCTACCAAACCGGGGCAGTCACCGATCAACTCAGCGGCCAACCTGGCACCAGAATCCCGAAGGAAGCCCTTACCGACGAGCCCAATTAGACGCCCAACTCCTACCAGTCCTACCGGCAGTGGTCTATCCAACCGCACCACAGTCAGAGCTTCACATGACCGGGAGAGAAACGGCATTACAAGCCCACCAACCCCAAGTTTCAGCCTTATCAGTGCCTCTGATTCTGAAGGTGTTAACGACAAGGAGGGCAGTTTCTGGAATTTGAGTAGATGGAGAAGTTCTCGTCAAAGCCTCCGCTACTCGTCGGCGTTGAACACACCTGCAAGCCCCGACGGATCGCCGAACTCCGGCCATAGTCGCTCTGGAAGCCAGTTTCTCAGCGTTAGAGAGAGATCCTCGCCAAGAATGAGTCTTGGTGTTGATGAGTTGAAACCACCTCGACAAGATGTTGCAAACCGGCGCAGGTCAGCAGGACCAAGGTTGACGTCGAGGCTTTCGGTTCAGGGTGATCAGAAGAATGGTTTCGAGGATCAAATCGAAACACACGAGGAAATTACGCCAAATAAAAAACGAGTGGATTCCGGCGTCGGCCGCATTAGTGATGAGTCGGCAGATTCAGTTGTTCAATCTTACTGAGATACGACATGGGAATGATACATCTCAGCAGCATTTGTTGGAGTTGGCGTTTGTTTTGTTTAAAGGGGCTTGATTGTATACCACTTGGAAAGGCGTCTGATAGGGTGTTTACACTTCGAACCCTGTACAATAACTTACTCGACTTTTTCTTGTGTCAAAGAGGATGGGAATCTTGCAGGAGGAGGGAGGTTCGAAAAGGGGCTCAAGAGAAGATTCGAGAGGAATAAGAGGAGTTTGACGATGGTATGAGTTCTGGAATCCTTAGCATAGCGAGACATGAAGTCTCGGATTACACGGCCAACAATGAGCCACAGCGAACATTTACTTGATATTACATTACATATACACAATACAATCTGGAGTTTACTTCCAGAGGCAATTAACAAAAAGAATTACCAATGTTTCACAAAGAGACAAGAATTGCATTTGAAGTGATCAGGTTTATTTCTAGCTAAGCAATGCAACTCATCCTCCTGAAAGCCTTGCGCTTTCGCATAGCCATATGTCGCAATCCTAGCTCATGATGGTTTTCGCCTTGGTGAATGGTGCCCGTGATGTGCACCTTGTTTATAGGGGGGTATCCTTGCGAATATGCGTTCTTAACGCCATTTGCTATGTAGGGTTTTTTTTTTTTTTTTTTTTCGCCCGAGTTTTTCCAACTAGAAGTTCTCATCGGTCTTGAGGGTGTTCTCCTCGGCGGGCTTCTCGACAGCACCACCGTTAGCCTTGTCGGCATAGCCCTTGACAGCGGCAGTCAGCTTAGGGGGAACAGCGCCGAGCAGATCGCTGTCCTTGTCGCCATTCTCGAAGAAGAAGAAGGCGGGAATAGAGCGGATGCCGAGCTCAAAGGCGAGATCGGGGACGTCGTCGGTGTCGAACTTGGCAAAGGCGTACTTGTCGGACTTGTGCTCGGCGGCCTGCTTGTTGAAGATGGGAGAGATGGCCTTGCAGGGACCGCACCATGAGGCATGGGCTTGGAGAGCGACGTAGGGAGTGGTCTTGACGAGCTCGTCGAACTGAGCCTTGGACTTGATCTCGACAACAGCGGAGGGAGCAGCCATTTTGAAGAGTGGTTGTAGTTTGTGGTTTAGGTGTTTGGGGTTGTTGATGAAGGGTTGAGGGGTTTTGGTGGGGGGTTTGTGTTTATATAAGTGCTAAAGTAAATATGATATGGAGGGGTAGAATTCAAAAGGACAAGATGGGTCTACTGTAGCGGAGTGGATACGGTTATATACTTGGTCATTCAGGCTTCTAGAAGCTCCAGTTTCGCGATTGATTACTCGACCTACTCAATTATTCAGGAACACGGGAGTCGGTGGTGGTGAACATGACAGGCACTATGACACAATCGTGAAATTTCGGAGAGGCTGACGTGGGGTTCTTTGGGCCGAGTGCCGCTGAATGAATGGAATTGACTGCTGACAAAACAGGCCCGACCGAGTTTAATGGCTGAGCAAGTCCCTGGAGCGTATTCAATGCGTAACGGAATTGGGAGCCATTTGGAATCAAACTACGGATCCGCGAATACGACGGATCTGTAATGGGGCGAAGCGAGGCTTGAATTTATCAGCAATCCAGGGTATCTATCTTATCTAAAGATGGCAAGACTTGATTGAGATCAGATTGTCTTGCAACTCATGCCTCGGCCAAATTATTTAAAAGTCATACAATTCACGTCTAAGGGCCAGAGTCAGGATTGGCATCTGTCATGCATCTCCTTCCGTAAAGAGACTTCCTGCCACACAAAATTAGCGCGCAACCCGTCTTGTACCCTAAACCTCATTATCTTTATGCCTAAGCCTCTTCCAGTTACCGCTTTTCCCTGCTTGTTATAAAGTTATTAAGATAAAGATAATAACCTGGGGTAACTGCCTTCCTTTATTAGTAAAAGTAAAGCTATTAAGACTTTAAAATACTATTATAGATAGTTAGAGAGCTCTTACCTTAAGAAATCCCCTTGCTTATGTATCTAACTGTTAGCGCCAGTCTAATAAGCTATAAGGTAATAAATAGGGTACTGACTGTTAATTATTACTGCTAGTAATGCTAAATAGCAGTTAGCTTTAGAATACTTATTAAGGCTTTAGGTAGAATAATAAATAGGTTTTATACTTTCTAGAGTTATTATTAGCTACCTAGCATTAAGGAAGACTTTATATTATAAGGAATACTTATATCTCCTTAGTATTAATAAGCTTTATTAATAAAATAAAGTAGTAATAGCTAGAGGTCTAGTAAACCTCTTAGGGCTTATTAAATTACCTAATACTTAAAAAGAGATTTTAGTAAGTATTTTATAATGCTATATTACAGTTAAGGACTAAATATAACCCTAAAACTAGGAAGATTATAATAAGTATAGAAAATGAAAAATACTTAATCTAGAGATATATAAATAAGAGAAGAAAGGTCTTATAAGAAGGTCTTCTAATTAGCAATACTATTACCCTTAACTCTTAGGCTAAAATCTTTAGTAATAATCCCCTTGCAGGGTAGTAAATTCATAGCGCTTATAATAACTTATACTGGGGAAGAAGGGAAGAAGAGAGACTAAGGCCTGCTGCTAGTAATGATGATAATAATGATCTATTTAATAAAATCCTTATCTTACAACCAGCTGTAAACTTATAAGATCCTGAGTAGGCTGTGATTTCTTTAGGTGAGGAAGGAGACCTAGGTAAAGGAGAAAGTTAGTTATAGCAGCCTTCTTAGATGCCTGAAAACTCACTACAGTAGGCCTTAGTGCCTTTAAATTGCTGCTAAGGCCCTGTGAGCAGTAATTTAACTGCTACTCCCTTCCTAGCTGCAAGATCTGCCGCAATAAGGAAGAGGAAGCGTTTAGGGATATCTTGGGAGGAAATGAGGGAGGTTTTAGCGGAGCGAGATGTAAAGAGGAAGTATATGCTTGTATAGCGGCCTGAAGGCTCTAAAGATCTTAAAATCGCAATAAAAGACTGCATAATAATAATAGAGGAGCAAGGGAAACCTGTAATTCTTTATATTATCAGTTAGTTAAGTTAAGATCTAATAAATGCTATAATTTAGAATGCCTTTAGATTAGAAGGTGCAAAGGAGGCTTAGGTTAAAGGAAAAATAGGTCCTTTGGTAGGTAAAGAAGGAATAAATTTGTAGCCTGTAGATACCAGTAAGGGGTTATAATGAGGCTAGTAGAGGGGCATTTTTAGGTCTTTGGTAGCCTGTAACCTTTAGTTTAAGCTAGGTATGATTTAATATAAATTTACTAATTATATAGCTATTTTAAATTGAATACTACTTAGTTAAAATAGTAACTCTTAAAGGTTAGCAATTTAAGGGACTTTAGCCTTATAAGAAGGGCTTTTTTCTGCTAATTTAACCTCTTAACCCTACTAACCTCCTTTAACCTTATAACTTTACAATAACCTTATATACTTAAATAACTACTTTCTATAATAGTTAAATTATCTTCTTTACTGCTTTCTTTACTGCTTATTATAGATTTATTATTATTTACATTTTCCTCATTCTAAATCTAAGTCCTAATTATATTGTAGATTGCATTAGTGCTAAAACGCAGTAGATAATTATTATATCAGTTTTCTGCATTTCTTATTAGCTGCTTCTTGCTAGGCGTAAGATTATTCTACTGCTACTACTTTATAATATTAAGAAGAGTCCCTCCAGTCTATATAAAGTTAAATAAACCTATTACTGTATAAATAAGCAGTTACTAATCTTTAATATTATATTTAGGAGCTTTACTGCTAAGGATTGTAAATCTATACTTATATTAACTAATAACTTGCTTTATAACGTTTTAAAGCTTAGTATAATAAAGATTATATGCTTCCTTTAGAGAAGTTAGACTTCTTCCTGCTTCTTGCTACTCCTAAAGATAATAAGTTATCTTAATATATAGCATAAAAAGTCCCTAATAAGCTTTAAAGCTAGCATTAGCAAGAATAAGGCAGTTATTCTTTAGCTTAAGATCTTCAGTGCAGGTAAAGCTTATTATAGCGCTATTATGCATTAAGCCCTTAGCGCTAGTAAGAATATACATAAAGATCTTATTATTAAGATTAACTTCTATAAGTACATTTTAAGAGATTTTATAATAGTATAACTACTATCTTTTCTGCTAATCTGCAGGAATAAAGGCATATATATAAGTCCTATCTATCACTGCATTTACGCTACTAAAATGTATATATCTTTTATCTAGTTTAACCTTCTTAGAGAGCCTCACTAAGCGTTATATAAATGCAGAGTAAAGCTTCTAGAAGGGCTATAAAAGCTAATATATAGTCTAAGATACTATTAACTAACTTATGCTAAATTTCAGGATAGCATTCCTCTGCTTCTTACTATAGGCAATAATCTAGCAGAAGATCATTACTCTAAGCTTAAGATAAGTCTGCATATTACTTGCTACCTCTGTATTATCTCTTAGCTAACAGTAAAGGTTAAGAAATAGGGCTAAAGGCATATAGAAGAGTTTAATGAAGGACTAATTCTTAACTTAAAGCAGAGATATAAGATAATTACAGGCAATAGGCAGGCAGCTTTGCTAAATGAAGGCACCTTTAGAGTCTTGTGCTAAAGCTAGAGCCTAGGCTTAAGCCTGATAAGGGACTCCAATGCCGCCTAGCATGCTTGAAAATACAGTCTTAAGATTAGTTATATTATTATTAATATTATTATTAATAATAATCTCTTTAATAAGTTTATCTTTATCTATTTTCTCTATATAAGATATTATACTAATAATAGATAAAGATATATAGATGTTAAGATGTAAAGATGCTATAAGATACCCTAGAAAAGTTAGCTATCTTTTAACATCTTCTAAAACAGCAGAAAATGATATCTTTATGCTAATTATGCCTCTAATAGGCTATCCTAAAGGCCTTACTAGCAGGATACATCTACTAGCTGCTAATAATTACATTTTATTAATATTATGCAATTACAGACGTAATATGCTATTATCTAGGGCAAAAACGCGAGCTAAATCGGGAATCGGGCGTCTGAGCAGTAAGTTATCTGAAAGGCTTGTGGAGATGTGTGCTGAGATGCAAATCCTGAATCAGGCCCTAACTCTACTTTTGACTTGAGTCTAATGTGACTTCATCATGCTCATGCCATACGGTATTTATGATCAATGGCCTTACATCAAAGACAAGGTACATTCTGCGAGATTTTCTCTCTGTTCTTGTATCACCTCTAATCGTATCATCTACATAAATACACAAAATAACTTGAGAGGTCTCATACGACTCACTTCTCTCGCAATCATACTTTAATTCTTCCAATTACAATGATCTCTTTCATCCCACCCACAAAAGGCTTTGCGCCGGTAAATTCTCGGAAAGCCCCGCGTCATGGCGGGGTTCGGTAGTCTCCAATTTATTTTTTTCCTGCAGTCGATTTGGAGGGGCAGGCACCAAAAAGACGGCGATAACTAAAAATTCCTTCTTTTTGTGGTTTCAATTCGTAGATCGAACTAAAGAACACCACATTTTCCAATCATGGCAAAGAGAACTGCCGAGGCCGATCACGGCGATGCCCTCAAGGGCGGCGAACGCCCTGAGAAGATGGACATTGACGACAACACCAAGGAGATGGGAGAGTTTGAAGATGAGTTCGAGGACGAGTTCGAGAGCGAGGATGAGATTCTTGAGGCTGGTGTTGATGGACGACCTGATGCTGAGCGCGAGGCTGAAGAGAAGGGTAAGTTATCACCTCTGAACCGCTCAGAATTCAGTCTAATGCTGTGAACAGATGCCATGGAAGTCGACCAAGGAACCTTCATCGTCGGACGAAGCAAACTCGAACCCGGCCAGACCCTCGCTCCCGATCTAACAACCTACGAGATGCTGCACAACCTCAGCACACCCTGGCCATGCCTTTCTTTCGATATCATCCGCGATGACCTCGGCGACAACCGCAAGGCCTACCCTGCTACCATGTACACTGTCTCTGGAACACAAGCCGAGACTGGAAAGGCCTCTGACAACCAGATCATGGTCATGAAGTTCAGCGGTCTTAGCAAGATGGACCGTGGTGACGAGGGCTCTGATTCGGAGGACGATGATGACGAGGACTCTGACCCTATCCTGGAGAGCAAGTCTATCCCTCTCAACTCTACGACCAACCGTATCCGCGCCCATCAGATTCCTAGCCAAGAGGCTGGACGACCTGGAACTACCCTCACTGCTACGATGACCGAGTCAAGCAACGTCTTTATCCACGATATTACTCCCCACCTCGCCTCCTTCGACAACCCCGGAACTACCATCTCCGCTCAGCAGAACAAGCCTATCTCTACTGTCCGCGCTCACAAGACCGAAGGTTACGCCGTTGACTGGTCTCCCACAGTTCCCGGTGGTAAGCTCCTCACTGGTGATAACGACGGACTCATTTACGTGACAACACGCACCGATGGAGGCGGCTGGGTCACCGACAACCGACCTTTCCAGGGCCACACCAGCAGTGTCGAGGAGCTTCAGTGGTCACCCTCCGAGCAATCTGTCTTTGCCTCTGCTTCAAGTGACGGCACCATTCGCATCTGGGACGTGCGATCTAAGTCCCGCAAGCCCGCAATCACCATGCAGGTCTCAAATGTCGATGTCAACGTCATGTCTTGGTCGCGCCAGACAACTCATCTGCTCGCTTCCGGAGACGACAATGGTGCATGGGGTGTTTGGGATCTCCGACAATGGAAGGCTAGCTCCGATAAGCCCCAGCCCATCGCCAGCTTCAACTTAAACAAGGAGCAGATCACAAGCATTGAGTGGCATCCCACCGACGACTCCATCGTCGCCGTGGCCGCTGGTGACAACACCGTCACACTTTGGGATCTTGCTGTCGAGCTCGACGATGAGGAGAGCAAGGACACGGCGGGTGTCAAGGACGTGCCGCCCCAGCTACTGTTCGTGCACTACCTCAAGGATGTGAAGGAGGTGCACTGGCACCCTCAGATCACGGGTAGCTTGGTCGCCACAGGAGAGGAGTTCAGCGTCTTCAGGACCATCAGCGTATAAGGTGTCTGTCTATCTGTGGGGTGAAATGACTGGGACGGAAAAGTTTACAGACAGGTCCATGGTGGATCTGTTATTGATTGAACGGCATGGCACGGCGTATAATGAGATCTCCTTTGTTGGATTTGATAGATGAATGACTATGTTTCTCTTGGGCTTTGGCCCTGATCCAATCGATACGAACGGGCACACTCGATACGGTCCGTTAAATTTGAACAGGAGGCTATTCCCAAATTGGACGATTTTGGTGTTGAATTGTACGTTTGAGGGATTTTCGATCCGGACCGCATTTATGCAATGTACCTGTTTTGCCGTAAACTCAATAGGGAAAGGT
>SRZU01000286.1:0-30247 GCA_013183765.1 Fusarium xylarioides | reverse complement strand
GGGGGGGGGATTAGGTCTGGCCGCAACAATCTAGAGCTGGATGGTTAGGGAGGGCACTCATCGATAAAGGCGAGAGGCGCACTTTTTGGCCGTTATATACCTATGTCCGTGTGTATATGAAACTCAGTAGGATTGCCATCCCATTCAAGCGCTTCGTAGATGGAGCATAAATCTTATTCGTCGCCATTCTTCCCTAACAGAAATGACGATATGGGACTTTGTGAAAATGGTTAACTCTACCTTTGACTAATACTCTATCCCGCCGGAGCATTTTCGGGCTAATCTTTATCCCGGTTGCGCCACTGTAATGATAGACGGCTTCTGTGAACGACGAGGATTACAAGTTGGCCTGGAGCTACTCGAATTCATTTGTTATTAATAAATGTCACCATGGTCGGTATAAATCCCAGCCCACCTCGCCGACAACGAGCATGCGCTCCTTGCACAAGAGTCAAAGCAAAATGTCACTTCCGGGAAAGGAACCTGGAGAAGCATATTTGCGATAGGTACTGTATCTCTTAGTCTATGTCCATGATTGTTTCATAGTAACAGAGTAAGGTGTGAGGCGATGAAGAAGGACTGCTCACCACAGAATACAAGAAGTCTGAGAAGACCTCGCAGAATTAACCACGTTAACGGGTACGATGATGCCAACTTGTATGAGACGTAAAGCTGATTACCATGAACATTATAACTTCCGAAGAGCAAGAACAAGTTATTACTATGGGCACAAATAGTTCGCCAGAGTCTACTATTTTAAGCCATAGAAACCGAGTACAGCAGCCAGGCCGAGACAGCGATAACAACCAGGAAGAACTGGGATATGACAAGTCTTCCAGGAATGCAGCCCAGACAAACACAAACACAAACACAAACACAAACATAAATTTGGATAGGGGCACTTCACAGCCCCCATTTGGGCTATCATGGCCACAAGCAGCTCAAGTTCTCAGCCTCTTCCATGAAGAGTTCACCTTCCAGTTCCCCTTCGTGACAGTCGGGAGTCATCACACTGCAGAATCCCTGCACAAAGCCAGTCCATTTCTATTTCGTGCTATAATGATTGCCGCTGCGCCATTATCTGAAGCCGAGGTGGCCAAAGCGAGACGCAACATACTCGCATATCTGAGCTTCAGAGTAATGGTCGAACAAGACAAGACCTTGGACATACTACAGGGTGTACTGGTGATTATTGCTTGGTAGGTAGGTTGATATCGTGGTGGTGAAATTCAAGCTGATGTTTCATAGGGCGCACAGGTGTCACATCGACGATAGTCAGGCCACCAATCTGGCGTATCTTGCTCTTGGCTATGCACATAACTTGGGTGTTGCCCAAAACATGTCATCATCTCAAACAACAAGCTCAGGAACTTCTGACAAAGAACAAATGACAAACCGGTTGGAGGAAATACGGGCTTTTCTCGGACTTTATTGCATTCTCTCAACGTGAGTCTACCTACTAGTAACCAGTATTTCTTTTCTAACAATGGCTTCCAGTATGTCAACGAGACAATCACGACGAAATCCTCTCGATATACCCTACATGGAGACTTATCTCAAAATTGTCTCCCAAGCACAGGCAACCCCATATGATCATTCAATAGAGTATATCGTTCGGTTCGTTCAGATGGGTGAGAGACTTTCAAGAAGCTTTGGCGAGCCACACGAGCGCACACTGTTAAGCCCATATGCTGTCCTTCTCGAGGGAACTGGAAGTCGTGTTCGCAATGACCTGAGTCGTCTAGCAGATTCAGTCCCCGATGGCTGTGTTGAAGCATACGGCCAGACGTTTGAGCTTTACCGTTTGTATCTCCTGGTGCGTCTCTTTGAGCCAGCAATTATCGTGGCATGCCACCCTGACGAGGGCGTTCCTCAATTCGTCTATCTTTTGACATGCTTAAGCAACTGCCTTCACGCAATGCAGTCTTTTTTCAACATTCTTCTTGGCTCGTCCGTTGATCTGCTATTGCGCCGTTCAATACTCACATACGACCAAATTCTATATGTCATGTTACAAGCTGCAAAGCTACTTCTAGTTGAGATTCCTGACTGGGATACTCAGTCTATTCGACAGACGCTGGATCTCACCAACATACTAGATCGGATGGTATCACGTTATGAAGAAGCCGAACGACTGCGCAGGGCAGCGGTAAAGCGATTCGTCTTTTCAACACATGAGGAGAAGTCCCCGAACGAGATGACTAGTACATCAAAACTGGTAAAGGAAATACGCTGGCTAAAATGTTGGCTCGAATCTAGATTTCAGGGGTCGTGGGGAGAAGTTGGGGACGATACATATCAGGATGCATTGAAACCAACTTGGTCTCTAGGGCTCTTGGAAGAGATGCCATGGAAGATCTAAAATCTCTGATTGCCTTTTTCACTGGAGCCAGTGTCCTTTATCAACGACTGGGCTCTGAAGACGTGCATATAATCTCATTAAAGCATGAACGACGGGCGGTTGAAGTGAACATGGGAATTGCAGGGTATCATAGTTAGTATAAGAAAGAGCTTTAGAAAACACCATCATAACTCCTAGAACATGCCAATATTCGCCACCCACATCTTACAATCGTGCCAAATGTCCTGTAATACCATGGCTGTATCGCTCATCATCTTCCACATATGCATCATAGTCAGATTCATCGTCAGTGAAAGTAATCTCAGGTTTGTCAGTATCATAGCCTTCAAGAGCACCTTCCTCAGAGATCTCGGACTGTTCATCACTTGACCATGCAAAGCTATCTCCTTCGGACAGCTCAGACTCTTCGACATCATCATCGAAAAGCCCCTTGACGAGCAAGTCCCAACAATCAGGATCAGCCATGTCAAGGCCCTCAATTCTGACACGCCATTTATCCAGGATATTGCCCTCTTCATCGTATGGCTCTCGTCTCATCCAGCCAGTCCATAAGGCAATGATCTTTGAGGCAGTCATAGCGTCGACCTTGAACCACTCCTGGTGGCAAACGTTGCAAGCACATCCCTTTTCTCGCATCCTTTGGTTACAGAGCTGAGCATGTACAATTCTCTCAACCTTGGCGTGGTGCTCGGCCGGAAACTCACCGAGCACTTTGACGTCGTAGCCGCACTTGTATTTCCATTCTCGCATACGCTTACTGACGTCTTGAGAAAAGCCTATCTTGATATAGGGATGTGCGTCGTGGTAGCTCTCAGAAAAGGTATAGAGGTAGATGTTGCCTCCATTCTTTGTCTCCCCCTCCTTCAATGAACGAAGGAGTAGCTTTTTCATCGCTTTATTAGTCTGTAGGGCCGAGCGGGGACGGAAGAAGTCTTCGAACTCATGTGAGGCTTTAGGGCTCTTAGGCGAAGGTAGTTTGGGTAGTAAAAGCTTTTGGGACGGTTTTGTTGGGGTGGAAGGAGACGACTGAGATCTGCGACGAGGAGTAGGAGTAGGACTAGGTGTGTTGCTCTTGAGTTGAATCTGTTGTTGCGATGAAATAACAGGAATGGTTGCTGATGTATTCTCTGTTTCTTTCTCGGGTTTGGGAGTATCTTCCTTGTCTTCATTCTTGATATGCACCACTTTAAGGGGCTTAAGGACTGTCTCCCACTCTGACAAACAAGGAGGACCATCTTTCTGATGGACACCCTGGCACATGATCAAGCCAGAGACTTCTCGGAGTGTGGCATGAGCAGCAGAAAAGCTTCCTTGAGTAACTGCTTTCTCCAAGAGAAAAGTGATGAGGGCCGAGTTGGCTTTGCTGATGTCTTTCTTGCAACGAGCTTTCTTCTTCGTCAAGGCATGGCATTTTTTCACGTGAGTATCGATGTTGAGTAGCTCGCAGAGGGAGGCAGTAGTAGTTGGCCAAGAAATTTTGGAAGTGGTAGGGGTCATATTGGACAAGTCCAGAAGCTGAGCTTCGAGTTTACTGGGATCGAGCTGCAAGAAGGAAAAGCTGCGGATGGTTTCTATGCCAACATGACGCTTGCAGCGCAGGTAGGATTGACAATATATAACTTGATGAGGGTATCTCTAGGCGCCCGCGCCCTTTGGGGGCAGTGTCTGCGAGGAGGGCCTCCAATGTTTCTACTACTGCACGATGTGTCTGCCTCACAGACCGTGGTCGAGAAAACAGGCCGGGGAGGACTTCAGCTGGGTGGAGTCTAAGTAGAAAGACGTTGGATGATATGATGTTCTTGGTGAGAGGAGTTAGACTATGATCTATTATTTTCATTTATATAGTTCTTTCCGTCTGTGATAGTGTGATTTCCCACCTCACTTACACACACTCACTCAGTGGTAACGATGCCATTCACTCATGGCAAGAGCATCACTGATATACTGACCTCGATCTTGCGAGGCTTCAGCAGGCGGTTGCCTGAATTCTGAGGGATAAGAGCCAGTGAGTGTGCCATTCCAAGGTATAGATATTGTTAGATACTGACTAGTTTATGCAGTTGGTTCTACATACCCTTGTCTTGAAACCTCTGCGCCCCCTGAGAGTCGTATTATCAAGGGTCACGAGGCATCCGAGGGCGCCTCGAGTCAAATTTAGTCCTGGTTCTCTCTCTAAAATTGGTGTTGCTCAGATGCGTAATACCACTTATGGGGCATTCTTCAGTGGTATTGAAGATATTGGTGGCATCGCACCACAGCCACGCGGACGGGCCGTTGCGAGTTGTGGGGATAGCTTCCCTCCATAGATAGCATGGCGTCACTTCTGCAGAAGCGACCTGGATTGAATCATCACCCCTATGAATGACATGGAGGGGGTTGATATGGAGGTGAGTTGTTAATTCTCGGGTCCGCAGAAATCACGCTTCTCTAAATGAATTATAGCGATTCGCAGTTGTACTGGGTACTAAAGTTGAGAGGTGATGAGGAGCCAATCAACGAGAATTCTAGACTACTAAATAAAGTACTAACTCATACAACAGTAATCGGTATAACAACACCCCGATCCTACTCTAGGTAGATATCAACCAAGAATATATCTCACAATTGACACTCAGAAGCACAAAGATCACTCATCAGTTGAATCGGTCGACGAACTTATCACTACCATTAAAACTGTATTGCCCTGATACTCTCACAATTTCACAATTTTGATTACAAACACTCTCGTCATGCCTCGGACCGAAAGTCAATCAGATGCCGCTCAGCGCATGTACACTGAACGAGCAGCCAACTATGAGGATTCTTGGCATCCCGACTACAGCAAGCGATTCATGGAACTTGTACCCATCAAACCTGGTGATCGCATTCTCGACCTCGCCTGTGGAACTGGCCTGGAGGCTGTCATTGCAGCAAGGCACGTCGGCGACGATGGGATTGTCGTTGGTGTCGATATAACTGAAGCGATGCTCTCGGAAGCACGCAAGAAACTGGATCATGACGAAACATTGCATCGTCGCATGAAACTTGTACGACACAGCGTCACTGACTTGACCGGTTGTCCAAATGTAGACAGGGGCAGCTTTGATCTCATTCTATGCTCAAGTGCCTTTGTTCTGTTCGAAAACCCAGAGCAAGTTGTCGCTCATTGGCGGGAGTATCTCAAGCCAGGCGGCAGAGTTGCCATCGACATCACTCATGAGTATAACCTTCGCTCAGGCCTGCTATTAGAGAAAGTCGCTCGCCGATTGGGCATGCCATTCCCCTCCAACCGAAGCTGGATCCAGTCTAAAGAGTCTTTTAGTGAGATATTGAAAAGTTGTGGTTTTGTGGTTGAAAGGGTTGGGACTTTAGAAAAGATTGTTGGACTTGGCTCGACGTATCTCGGTCTCGACAAGGCAGATGAGCAGTTTGACTACGTTGTCAATGGCCCTCTGACTGCCTCAATTGTAACGGAAGAGTTGAGAGTTAAAGGGAGGGAATATTTCAAAGAAGAGTGGCACAATGCTGCAGTTGATGGCAAGGTCGAGGTATCTGATATTCTCTACGTCTATATCGCCAGCAAGGTTTGATATACGAGTGTTTCTGAATATTCTCAAATCTGTCTCACATTTTTGCCTTAACTTTCTGAGCCTTTCCTTCGACGGATATCCTTGGATGATCACCAGCGAGCTTCAAATTAGTCACTCTCTCCAGCTCATCAACAGCCTCGAATGCTCGACCAAGGTTCACCTTTATTGTTCGCAGTCCTTGTCTGCGTGCTTCCTTCAAGTTCTCCCCGATATCATCGAGAAAAAGTACTTCCTCTGCCTTGATACCAGTCTCCCAGCTCAGGCCTTTCCCCCGAGCTGAATGAGCATTGGCTCTCGCGAATTCGTTTACTCGGTCGAGCGCCAGCTTATAAATGGCCGGATCTGGCTTTCGCATTCCAACATGGGCGGAAGAAATGAAGACATCAAATATCTGCCGCACAGGCTCGTCAAAGAAATGGTCCAGGTGGAGCTTATGCCCTGGCGGAAAGATGACGGTATTACTCAGAGCTACGAGAATGAATCGCCCATCCTCCTTCAGCTTTCTCAATGCTGGGAACATCCACGGGTCGGGGTTGTTAGAAACGGTCATCATCTCGTTGAAAAGCCATTCTGCATCGATTGAGGGAACGGAAGGGGTTTCCTTTGGGAGACTGGGATTTTTGTTTTGCTCTCGCTTGTAGAATGTCTCCCATCTGATGGGGTCATGAAGGTCTTGGCTGAAGCCCCTGAAGAAATCTTCATTCATCTCGATTTCTCCTTTTTCCAAACGATGCCAGAAGCCATTGGGAGCAGTCCTGGATATTGAATGGTTGACCCACCCTGGAGGGATCCCCAGGCTTAATTCATAGTCGAGGATTGCTTGGAAAGGAGAAACAACCTGGAGCAGTTAGCAATTATGTATGTGGGATAGTTGAATACAGGTCTAAAATTGAGGCGCCCAGAGCATTGAGAAGCAAAGTGCAATCAGTGGTAAACACCATGTCTTGAATCACTTACACAAACACCCCCTATGTCGAACAACAGAACTTTGGGCTTAGACTCTGACATTATATCCCGTTTGACAGATAGAAAGGGCTGGGCTTGTATAAATGTGACCAGGCAGTGAATATAAGAATCGGAAATATGTAAGAACTCAACCATCTAACTACTACTCGACGTATTCTTGCCATCTTCCATCCCAACAGCGACTCCACCGAGGCTTGGGGTATCCGAGGAGCCTCGGCAGATCCCCCATCTAGGTTGGCGTCTGGGGGTAGATAAGATAAGATAAGATTTATGGCACGTGACCAACCATATCCTCGTCCCCAACCCAGGTCCAAACTGGAGCAAATGAAGCTAAGCGATGTACATTAGGGCTATGAAAATATCCCCCACCATTGAGAATTTACGGCTTATTCCTCTCTCAGCACCAACTTTCCAAACTTCAACACTCAAGTCGTCGTTGAGCAAATACCGTCAAGATGGTAAGTTGAGGCCTATCGCAAGGGAGTATCTTCGCTGAAGAGCTCCCTTGGTGTTTTTTCTTTTACGGCAGAAATGCCAATTGCTCTGAAAGAGTCACCGCAAGTTGCTTCGGATGGGGAAGAGCGTCTGAAGCGCAAATTGCTGACTCGGGGATTTTGTGACAGGTTTTCCACAAGTTGGTGAAGAACAGCGCGTACTACAGGTAAGTTCACACTGGGTTCCTCTCCACCTTGAGAAATTGCTGACAATCTCGTAGCCGCTACCAGACCAAGTACAAGCGCCGCCAGCAGGGCAAGACCGATTACTACGCCCGAAAGCGCCTCATCACCCAGGCCAAGAACAAGTACAATGCTCCCAAGTACCGCCTGGTCGTCCGCTTCACCAACAAGGACATCATCTGCCAGATCGTGACCTCTGAGATCTCTGGCGACAAGGTCTTCGTCTCTGCCTACTCGCACGAGCTCAAGGCCTACGGTATCGAGCACGGTCTCACCAACTGGGCCGCCGCTTACGCTACCGGTCTCCTCATCGCCCGCCGTGCCCTCAAGAAGCTCGGCCTCGACGAGGACTTCACTGGTGTCGAGGAGGCTGACGGTGAGTTCAAGCTCACTGAGGCCGCCGAGACCGATGATGGCGAGCGCCGCCCCTTCAAGGTCTTCCTCGATGTTGGTCTGAAGCGAACCTCCACTGGTGCCCGTGTCTTCGGTGCCATGAAGGGCGCCTCTGACGGTGGTATCCTTGTCCCCCACTCCGAGAAGCGATTCCCCGGTTACGACATGGAGACCAAGGAGCTCGATGCCGACACCCTCCGAAACTACATCTTCGGTGGCCACGTTGCTGAGTACATGGAGACCCTCGCCGACGACGATGAGGAGCGTTTCCGCAGTCAGTTCCAGAAGTACGTCGACGACGATGTCGAGGCTGAGGGTCTTGAGGACCTCTACACTGAGGCTCACGCCGCCATCCGTGAGGACCCCTTCAAGAAGGCCGAGAGCGATGCTCCCAAGAAGACCAAGGAGGAGTGGAAGGAGATCTCCAAGAAGTACAAGACCAAGAAGCTCACCAAGGAGGAGAAGGAGCAGCGCGTACAGGAGCGTATCCAGGAGCTTCTCCAGCAGGAGTAAAAA
The DNA here is from genome assembly GCA_013183765.1 of Fusarium xylarioides. Lineage (NCBI taxonomy): Eukaryota > Fungi > Ascomycota > Sordariomycetes > Hypocreales > Nectriaceae > Fusarium > Fusarium xylarioides. The sequence goes on along the minus strand of SRZU01000286.1, from coordinate 21,764 downwards.
GTTGCTTTATCTCATCAGGTCACGGGCATTTGAGGATTGTTAACCTTGGCATTGGGTTTGGAGTTTCGAGGAAAGGAAAGGTCCGTAAACAGGATCACATGAATGAATTACCAAAAAGATACCTTCCAGCCAAATTCCATAGTTGTGGTGAACGGGCATCTCATTACTCCAACTGTCTAATGCTTGCCATGCGTAGTCCTTGTGTTTTATGTGTGCGCGTGTGTCGAAATGAAGAACCCTTACCCTCGGCGGGCCTAGCGTGGCAGCTGCAGGATTAGTGCGAGTCTTATTTCCAGGGCTGAATCTTGGCCACGAACCTCAGCACCACGATCCAGTTGAGAGGGCTCTTGTGGTTGTACGACATGGTCAGCACTTGACATGACTGCGTTGTTGCGTATCACTTAGCACCGTTGACAGAAACGACAGCCGAAGAAGAAAATGGAAATCATGAATTCCGTGTAATAATCTTGTAAAGTTCCGAAGTTAATATCTAATAGAGTTGATACCGGCACCGTTGGCCGTATTAGGTTCCTTCCGGATATCTCGGATTTCCTATGTGTATAATATCGCACTTATTTTGGTAAACGGAATTTGTTTGATTTTGAAGAAAACTAGACTGCCTGACGCCTCGATTGCTCGGAAAAGAGTTCCATTCAGAGACGTCTATCTATTCGGAAATGGTCATGATGTGGGTATGATGGAGTACACAAGACCCTGATAAATAAGTAAGGTACTTAGTAGATACTCAGTTATAGGCCCAGTGATGCTGGTTGAGATTCAATAACAGCGGACTGAGCAGTATTTCGAGAGAATCGCAAATTGGGGGCCCGCCTTTCGCTCTCGGAGAAGGTCATGATTCCGCGGCCGAGAGCAGCATTCAGTCTATTCCGGTCTGTGCGATTATTAGTGACGATTTTGGTCAATGTGGCGCGTGCTGACTGTGTGAGAGGGGCCGGACGTAACGTTAATAGAAACTCCCGTGACAGTTGGTGTCGGATCGGATGAACCCGGTGGGTTCCTTCAACTGATGCAATCGAGGGAAATGAAGATCGGATATATCCTACGATGTGAACCCTGCTCTACAGCACAGCAAATGTCTGAAGACGGCTGCCGCGTGTGAGGAAAATGGAGACTGGTCCACGATGCCCAAACTCCAAAGGGTTCAGCAAAAAAGACTCGGGCACAGGGCAGGGCATAAGTCGGCTTCTTAATATTGCCCATTTCCTACTCCCTTGGAAAATGTTGTGCGACCGAGAACTCTAATGACATCGTCTGCCAAGTAATGGAGGGTCCAGCAACTGCAGGAGACTCGAACCTCAGGGCATAGGTAATGGAACCGACTTGACTATGTACTAAAGGTAGTACTAAGTAGTGGAGATTTTCGGACTCTGGTCTCTGGAACAAAGCTCATCATAACCAATTCTGGTAACGCCTGTCACAAGAATTGAGTGGTTGTGAGAGAGGGGTGACGTCTTTTGTTTTCTCTTTTGCTCATGATGGGCTGAGCCCAAGGTTGCATGCAATGAACAAGGGTTTATCTTGACCTCGTGCAACGACTTATCATGAATCAATGTCAATGCAATCATTATTCTGCCGAGGATTTATACAGCAGCGGAACAGAGGCTGGCGGGCGTAGAGCCCGCTTACAGCCACATGGATCCAATCCCTACATCATTGAAATAACCGCGCTCTGCACTGACGTCCATTTTGATACTAAACTTCCGTGCCCGGGTTGGAGGGCCCCGATACAACCGGGGGTACGGTCGGCTCGGTACATGCGGGCGGGTAGGGGAATGAGAGGCAAGGTAAAAGTACATGTACCGATACAAAACAAATTGCCTTGCCCTTATTACCCACTGTACGGGTTGCTTCCTGGGCTGTTGAACTCAATGCCTCCTTTACCCGTAGCAAGGCGTGGCGACGAGGCGATGTTCATCTTATTGTATCACTGAGTGAGACTCGAGATTCAGCTCGAGACAGAGCGCGCTACTATTCAGCGTCACTTGTATCACAGGACCTCCATGTAAGGTATTGTGGGCATTACAAATTTCGTCGGACCCTGAACTGCAAGTGACTTGACTGTCATCCGTAGGCGAGCAGGCGAGGGAGGTAGTCTTGATCAGCAAACAGGGTTCGGGCTTTTGCCTCTTGGTCAGCAGCAGAGTAACAAGACTAACTGAGATGAAATGTCGTTTGCCTCACCGACCACCGCCGCCTTGTATGTATTGTTTCAAACAAAAGTTGCCTCCTAAATAACCAACATAGATAGGTACCTTATTATTGCGCTGGACTGTGCTGTATTTCAACAGCTCGTGACAAACCCCTACCCCGCTATTGGACTGGATGTTGTCATAATTCTCCCCCGACATTTCCACTTTGTATGGAGATACAACAAAACATATTCATCACTTGCTCGATCTCCCCTTTCATCCTCCATCGTCATTGCTCCAACTCCAGGTCGAGACCACTCTCGTGCATAGTCCAGACCAAGCCAACCTTCGTCGGTACCTCTCGGATGCCCACATAAAGTACATGTACTTTGCGAACCGCTACCGGTACTCTACTGTATTTGACTACTAACCATACTACCTTGCCTTAGTTTTAGTCTAAGGTAGCTCATAACTATACCTCATTCAGCCCGTCTCCAGGATTCGCTAGCCATCCATACCTTAGCTTTACTCTGGGCTAGAGCCATCGATGGCATCCATCCCAACACTACCACCTCACTAATCATTATCTCTCTGTTCGATTCTCTCCTCTTTCATTACTCATTACTCATTCGCCCTTCACCTCCTCCAGTTCGGCTCCAGCTTTTATAAACACCGTTAAAACTTGTATAAGTTCTCATCATCATTATCTCGTTCACATCTTGGACAGCCGTCTCGGCTCCCCTCCCACTATGGAGCAGGTTCATGGCGTTGATGTCAGCTGGATGACCCATGGTGCTTCCAAAGGCATGTTTCCCAGTCGCCACTCGCCCAAACTCCCAACACGCGCATCGCGTCTTTTGTTCTGGCGCTTTAGACCAAGACCTAGAGCTAACACCGTAGACAGATAAAGCAGCCAGGAATTCACCGCCCACCAAAACTCCCTCAGCAGCTCTTCCAAGACAGATCCCTGGCGCAAACTCTAGACCGAAGTCGCCGGCTTCGGCTCCCACAGATAACGCCTCTGTAGACTCCAATATCTCGACCAATGGCCAGTCCACGACTCCAAATGGCATCTCAGCTACAAAACGAATTTCACGCTCCAATTCCATAGATAAACAGACTCCTCCTGGCACATCGCCTCACCGCCGCAATTCATGGTTCTCCAATATCTCTGCCAAATTCTCTTCCTCTAATACACCGCCAGCCGGTCCTCCTTCACCAGCTCCCATACCAGAATCGTCGCCCGCGCCACCGTCAGACCCCGTTCCTCCCAAGTTGCCACATACGAAGAACGCCGTGCTCCCCCACGCTGCGAAACCCGAAGGCGATGGCCCTTATATACCAGCTCCGCCCAGGAGTGGACAGCCCGGCTTCTTGGGCATGTTCCGGCGCCTCTCTTCTTCTAACAACGGGGCTCTTTCACAGAGCGGAAAACTTGGCCATGGCCTTGTCGACAGGGTGGTTCTGAATGTTGACCAAAGTCGAGAAAGATGTCCTATATCCGAGCTCTCTTGTGCCAAACTTAGAAGAGTCGCATTCTGTGTGGATGTTGAGATTGCGCCCCAGCCGAAATATGCTGACCACGATTCTTCATTACCTAAAACGACGGACAAGACTCAGAAAAAGAAGTTGACCGAGAAGGGTGAGGGTGAGGCTTTGAAGAACCCAAAGGCTGTGGAAGAGCAGAAGGAAACCAACGGAGAAGTCAAGACTACAGGAGAAGCATTGCCAAAGGAACCCGAGAAGGAAGGGGCTGAAGCACCTCAACAAGTTAGTGAAGTGGCCAGTGAGAGTCCAACTCCTGTGTCAGAGAAAAAGGAGGAAAACACCAAGAAGAAGGAAAAGAAGAAGGAAAAGAAGAAGAAGAGCGAGGAAGAGCGAAAGGCCAGAAAGGAGAAGAAGCGAAAACTGGCCGAAGCCAACGGATCCATTCCCATGGAGATTCATTATGATAGCAGTGATGACTCGGCCAAAACAAAAACGCCGCCCAATGGTCCCGAGCCCAACAAGCCTCAGACGGCACCTACCACGAACCCTGTGCGAGTATACCGAAGATGCTGCCAGCTTCGCGAAACGCCAATTCTGAAAAAGATCACTGAGCAACTCACCGATACGGCCAACTACAATGCCTCGACTGGCACGGTCAACAAATTTGATCTAACAGATTATTGGCTCCAATTACCAGATCTCATCACTCTCGGAGACTACCTTGCAATAGTCCCTGTGAGGGAAATACTTTTAGAGAACAGCGGGCTTGGTGACGAAGGTCTACGAGTTATCCTAGCCGGTCTGCTGGCAGCCAAGAGACCAGCTGTGAGGCGGCGGAAACCCAAGCATGACGATGAGGACCAAGGCGGCGTAGTAGAGCGACTTGTTCTGAAGAACAATAAGATAGGCCCTGATGGATGGAAGTATCTCTCCCTTTTTATCTATTTATGCCGATCGCTTAAATTCCTCGATGTCTCTTACATTCAATTCCCGCGCCAGCCTCAGTCACAGCAAAATGGTCCACCCAACAATGGAGTTCATATACCCCGAAGTATCTCGAACATCTTCTCCGCTGCTTTGGGAGAGCGACTCGGGGGGGCAACGCTCGAATTAGTCAATATTGGCCAAACGGGTTTGACAATGGGGCAGCTTGGAACAATCGTCGACGGCCTGATTCAATGTGGCGTGAAACGACTCGGTTTGTCGCACAACCAGATCGATGCAGAGGGCATGAAACATGTTGTCAAGTTCCTTACAGAGGGTCACTGCGAAGGTCTCGACTTGGGCGGCAATGATCTCAGCCAACACACTGAAGCTTTGGCAACAGCCATCGAGAATGACACAACGCTCTGGGGACTCGGCATGGCCGATTGTAACTTGACGCCTTCGGCACTCTGCAAGATCTTACCTGTGATGGTCAAGCTACCGAATTTGCGATTCTTTGATTTGTCCCAGAACCCAGCATTGTTCCAGTCCACCCCCAGTGCTGTTGGTCTGCTCAGGAGGTATGTACTTGATAATCCTCAGCTCGACCCAGGTATGCTAACTGTACATAGATATCTTCCCAAGATGAAGGTGTTGAAACGTATGCATCTAGAAGATGCTGCAATGACGCCAGAGCAAGCGATCGCAATAGTGGAAGTGCTCCCTGAGGTTAAGACGCTGGCACATATCAATATCACCAACAACGCCGAGATTGTCAAGCTTGCCGATGCAAGCACAGAAGAAGCGCAAGAAGAAGCTTGCGCTCTTTATGCGTCCCTACTTGCCGCAGCTCGTGTGTCCAAGAGTCTCATTTGTGTGGATATTGAGGTTCCTAGTGAACATGCTGGAGAGATTGTCAAGGCCATGGCTAAGCAAGTTGTTGCCTACTGCCTTCGTAACATGGAACGACTTCCCGATACTGACGCAGCTGCGGTTTTGGCATCGACGCTTGCCGAGAACAACCTAGAGGCCGGCGAGAATAAGTTGCCATCTTATCCTGATGTTCTCGCACATCTCGTTGGACACGACGTCCTAGACCAAGACGAAAGCGACGACGATAACGGTTCAGCGCCTGATGAGGACTATGTTATCGGAGGTACTGGTGTAGTCAAGGCGCTTGCCTGTTGCCTGAAGAATCGTGGCGATGAGTCGCGGAGACAATCAGGCGAATTTATTCGTGAGATCGAGAACGGAGCATCAAGCCCTGCGGCGAACTTATCCACAGGTGGAAAGGCCAAGGACATGTCAAAGCACCTATTGATGGGTGCACGCAAGATCCGCCAACGTCTCCAGCCGGCGCTCATCAAAGCAAGGGCAAATCCTGACGATGATCATAACCTCCGCAGGCTAACCTTCCTCGATGACACTTTGCAAGGAATTATCAAACGGTTCGAGGACGAGTACCCTGATACCCGCGAGGATCCTGCATTGCAGAGGCGCCCCCGTGCAGGGACGAAGGGCAGCGAGGAGTCGCCAACCACATTGCCACTCGAGGATTCTGCGTTGGCTTTGTCGGACAACGAGGACGAAGGCGAAATTACGGGAGGCAAGCCACTGTCGAGGTCCAACTCTATGGCCAAAATATTGGTTGAGGAAGAAGGCCGAATTCTCCGTGCTGGTCATCGCTTTCGTGCCGGCCTCATTAAGGAGGAGCAGATTGACCTCCTCAGCACAATCGATGATATCGGATCGGATCCCAAACACGTCAGGATGCTTGTTGAACTGGCTGAGGATCTCGGTGGAGAAATCTGGGAATTAGTCAAGGAGAAGGGTCCCGTGAGGGCATTCAAGGAGGATCGAGATATTGCTTTCAAGTGCATGGAGGCGAGCGATCCAGAGCACTGGGCTCGATTCGCCGAGGCGCAATACAAGTCTCGCGCGAACATTAGCATTCCATCAGCAGCGAAGCAGGGAGAGGTGGTGGACGAGAGCGCGGTTGCTGATTGAAGTAGAGGGCTGCATGAAAGATGCCGAGATGATGCCTGTATAAACAAACCTCTGCTAGGAGAAGATGGAGTTATGATCGGTTGGCCATGGCCTGTGCATCATCATGAGTAGAGAGAAGGATGTGGATTGACATGACATGCTATGCGCATAGAAGTCAGGGCGCTCGTTAACGACTGACTTTTCCCTTTCGTTCTATTTTGCTTTTGAGCGGGGAGTTATGAATAGGTTCTCTTTCAAGAGAGAAGTGGCTATACTATACTATCAATGCACGAACGGGATCACAAACACGTGCATAGTCTTGGGAACTGAGTGAATAATACATACAGCGTCACGAACGGAAGTCGACCTCTGTTAAGGGGCGTTGGAGATTGTGATACTACTTCGTATTATATGTAATGAGGTTTCCATCGAGAATTACAACCCCTGGATTTGTTCTGGGGAACAATGTTTAACTTGATCCTCAGTGGATATTCACCATGTAACCTTGAGCAAGTATTGACCGATGTAGGGACATACTTGGAAGTATGTGCAGTGCAGCTCTAGACCGATATCTAGGTAGGCGATGTGGCGTGGCCGGGATGAGCACCAGGGGGGGGGGGGGCTGATCTCAGCTTATCAATCAATCAATTAATTCTTTTTTTGACGCCAGAGACGACGGGAAGAAAGACAACAAGTTCTAGCTCACCCACTGTTTCGTTTTGGTCAAAACCGTGAGATTCGGTTGGTCCGCAACTTGGAGTCCTTAATTCGGCCTGCAACGTGAGCTATTCTGCTTTGGGGAACATGAAACGCGAACCATGCCTTATGGGGCAACAGGGGCAGCACAACCTTTTGCATCTCCAACGTCTCAAGCTTCAGCTTTCAATTAATATTTTACTCTTGTCAACTTCTGTGCGCGTTTCTTTCTTTTTAGTCGTTTCACCGGATGCGATTCGAGCCATTCTATTCGCACACAAGTCTCTCGAGTCCGCTTTTATTCCCGTCTTGAATGCACAGCCTCATGTCGAGGCTTCTTTCAGGGTCGTATCTGACAGGAGGGGGAGGAGGAGGAATCATGATGATGCACTCACTAATCAGGCCGTGATGATGCTAAATCCAGAAACCTCGCATTAGGTCTAGACTGCATTAAAGTCTAGATAATGTGGTTGAAGTAGCAGTTTTGCAGTCATCGTCTTCGTCATTGGGCTGTGGGATCTGCGTTTCGTCTGTCTTAATACAGGAGTTATATGTGCAACATGGTTGCTGAGCTGGCAATGCGAGGACAGCAAACCACAGATTCGATCGCTTCTTTGCTACCCAGCCACCAAGAGCTCTCAACCTCTCTCTCCTTGTTGCCATCATTATTCTCGTCCGTCCATCCGTCCGTGTTGAAGCAACGAAACGACCCAGCATATCAATGTATGGGTTGATGCTCATTCCATTTCCTGGGCTCCTGGCCGTGGGCGTGGTAATCATAGCTGATGTCGAAACAGAAGCACGACCCTCATATGCTGGTTACCCGTTCACATCAGGCTGGGTTGATTGGCTTCCACCCGTCCATCTAATTCATGCAAATGCTTGCAAGACCCATGCCAGGGTCCCATGCGGAATCCTTGTACAGCCTAGGATCCCTCGACCACTTCGCTGGTTACGAGATCTTGAGCGTGTCTTTCGTCTCTTTTGGTCCATCGACTTTCTGGTCTTCTCTCCCCTCTTCTTTCTCTTCTATTCTACGGACCTTCTTTTCATTCGTTACGGTCTGTCGACTGTTGGTTATTCCTTCGTTTCTTACACTCATTTACCCTTCTGTTTAGTCTGTCGTTTCCTTGCTATATTTGCTATCCTTGAGGCGAGCTGAGCTCATCATCGTAGTCTTCCCACCCTTTTTGACCATACAGCATCATTTTCACCTCAGATGTCACCCAGTGATCAACACACCTTCACACTTTGACTGTTGACCAACGAGTGTCGTACATGACCGATCTCCCTTGGCTTACATCTTCCAATCGACTTTGCCAACAGCCTCTAAACAAATCAAACCTCAAACTCCGTCATCTCAAAGACCAAATCACATATACGATGGAAGGGCCTCCTTCTACCCGGTCATTTAGACCATGGGTATGGGACAAGCCTGGCTCAGTCATGAACTTTGAAAACTTCGAAAGGTATTCAAACAACAGAAGTCATGTCTGACTACGGCATCCAACTAATCCGAGATAGTATCTCAGAAGAGCCTGGCTCCGCGACGACTACACGACCCCCGACTAGTCGGACTCGAGGCTTCACCACTTCCTCAGGGCGGCAGACCGTCAGATGGCCCTTTCACAGCTTCAGCAACTCACGATCTTCCATTCCCAATTACCCTCGCAGACCGTCCAACTCTCGCTCTATCCCGCACAGTTCGGGCTCTTTTCCTCGCCGTGCTGCCGGCAGCATAAGTCGTTCTGTCTCTAGCGTTCTTGGTAGCGACATCATCCCTGACTATGTAGTCAACTTCATGCGCGGCGAGACGCCGGAGACTCTCGCTCGGAGGCACCGCATTCCAGATAGTCCTGAGCCCGGACAGTTTCAACGCCCACAGGAATCTCAACTCGACCTTATTCACTCAGCTTCAAGTACACCCGACAACTCGAGGCCGGGTACTCCGAGGGCTGAACGGGAGAAGATGCTTGTGGAGGAACGACCGCAGCCTACCAGATCTCTTATGACGGGATGGAGAGCTGGTGTTGCAGCCAACATGTTCCTGACTTTCTTGATTCTCGTGGCTTCTGTGGCTTGTCTTGCTCTCGCCTCGGCCCAGGGACACATGTCAACATGGGAGTCGTTGTTAATGGAGGGTAGCTCGACTACAGTTGAAGGTATTGCTGGAGGGATCTTGGCAGCCGTGAATGTGTTTGCCATAATTATCATCGCTGGAGCCAACTACGTCGTTCAAATCCTCAACAGCCCGACTCGCGCTGAGGTAGACAACGCCCACTCAACTTTTAAGTGGCTCGACATCGGGATCCCATCTCTACGAAACATGTCACTCATCTCTTCGACTAGGGCAACGCTGTCAGGTATCATGATGGTGTTTGCCCTCCTTTCCCAAGTAATGTATGCAACCTAAAATCTGACGACTGTATTGTCACTAACAAACTAAAGATATAATTCCATAATTATTACTACCGAACACGCAGAGGAATCTAAATCATCACTTAATGTTAACGGGCCTCTTCTCGCCGCTATTACGCTAATTAATGTTGTTCTCATCCTCACTTATGCCATCGCTGTCGCATTAGCACTCACCAGACAAGTATTCAGCCCACTCGTCACGCTTGGTGATGCTCTGAGCTCGTTCCTCGCCGATCCCGATGTCAGCACTCAGGATTCATGCCTCATCACCAAGGAAGAGATCAAGAAGGGATTATGGGGAGACCGAGAGGGCAAGTACTGGTATGCCAAGACAAACCGCTGGTTCAATGTTCCCTCATTCAACCGATGGACCATTTGGTTCATGACATGGATCATGCCTGTGGGGTTGGCAGCTGCAGCTCTGGCACTGGGGGCTGTGAAGGAACCCAAGGAAGCCTTCACTAGGTTCGGCAAGGCGGCAGTGGTATATGAGCTGCCCGCGGGGACGTCAAGGTCTGGTATGGCCGTTGTGGCTGCGTTACCCCAGCTCCTTTTGGGTCTACTGTACCTTTCCAGTAATGCGCTGCTCACCCTGTTCTACCTGTCTCACGAGCTCTCGCAGTTTACATCAGACCTGCTTCCTTTGCGTGTGTCTTCAGGACAGCCACTCGGTTCACAGACGACTTCACTATATCTCACCTTGCCTCGACCCGTATCCTGGATACTCTTCTTTCTTGTTACCGCAATGGCTTTTCTCCTCAGCCAGGGCGTTCTTCTCGTGTCTGTGGACGGTATTAAGGGAACCACGACGGGAATTGGCTTCAGCCCCCTACCGCTACTTATCCTCCTCGTTCTACTCGTGCTACTCGGTCTCGGCATTGCTGGTCTAGCAGTCCGGCAGGTGGATCCCCGTGGTTCCGTTGAAGGCGGAGAACCGGCCGGTAACCCACTCGCTTTAGTGGGCGGAACGTGTTCGGCGGTTCTGAGCGCACGATGCCACCGAGTACCGCGAGAGGGCGGCGTTGAAACACTCGAGGTTCGTTGGGGCGTGGTGCGAGAAGGTGTAGGAATGAACGCAGGACATGCGACCTTCTCTGGAAGACCAGTGGGGGACATCATGGTTGGTAGAGCTTACTCCTGAGGAGATGAATTTATACTAGCCGACTGGTTGTTTCGGGCAACGATTGCATTCTTTATAGCGGGTCTGATTATTCTTGGGATGCTGATGGTGTTTTGTGATAAGAGCGCGGTTCATAGTGTAGGCACGGATGATATACCTGGCGTCTATTGGGAAAGGGTTTCATGTGAAAAGTTGGAGTAGTTAAAGAGTCGAATTTCCATAGGTAATTTGTGTGCAAGGCTGAGGTAAAACTGCTATGAAGTTGAATATACCAGCTCGACATGCTCCCATGTGTATGCAGTATAGTATTTCAGCCTGTAGAAATGATCGACTGGGGTGAGAATGGGAAGATAATGCCCAACAAAAGAGATCAGGCCACACTTGTTGGTCCGGATATCTGATGTTATGAAACGGCTCGTTGGATATGAGTGGATAGAATCAGAGAGTTGGGACATATGATCAGCAACTAAGATAATCAAAAATGGGTCATGGGCCAACGGTCGAGGTCAAGAACGAACACGAAACAGATCACTCAGAAGAGTCAAAGTCAAAATGAGGAATAAACAAGGCGAATGGTGTCAGCAACAGACGATTCGGACCCTCCCCCACGTTATACACCTCTGTCAAGTGTCAACAGTTAGTTAGTTGGTGGTTGGGATTGGGTTTCAGAACAAAGAATTATCGATAATAGTGACAAGGCAAGGAGGGAAAGAGTCGGCAAAGAAACAAATTCTCTAAATCCATCTTTCACTGAATCCAAGGTAAGGAAGGTATTACTAGGCAGTTAGAAAGGAACCCCTTTGTTCTCGACCTTGTTGGATAAATGATGTAGAAGATCTAGTAGAAGCCGACTTCAAAGACACAGACTTTGGTTGGTCAGACAGGGGTGTGGGTAGGTAATCTCTCTGAGCCACAAGTGGCCCAAGCCATGGAAGGTCGGTCATACGATTCACTGCCACATCAGCCCAAAAGTCGGGCGTTTCTGACAATTAGCAAGGCTATGATTGGTTGGTTGTCTCTTTCCCTTCCCATTCGGGATCTCCTGCCTGCCCAGTCTTCGGTTCGGAAGCAGTTCACTGTTTACCTTGAGTGGCAGGTGCGGGTACTGCACTTTCCCTTTGAGTTTGGTTGATGAAGATGACCCCATAAGGATACAAGCGGAAGAGTTGGAGCTTGGTAAGTCAGGTCCACTCCAGGTACCGACGTGCTGGCTTAAGGAAGGGGCACCTGGGCGCACCTCATTCGAGGCAACCTACCTTACCCAGGCATGTAGGCAGTAGCTAAGGTAAGGTACTTAAGCACAAAGGTCTGCACTTCTCAGTCCGTCGACCTGTTTACTTTTGACTTTGACTTTGACTTTACACATAATTTAATATACTATAGTATATCAGACCTACTCATACAATATTCTTTTATACAACTCAACTCTCCTGAGCTTCTTCCTTACGAACAACTCTTCGACCTCGACTACTACTTACACTCTACGACCACAACCATTCTCATAATTAGTCTTCGCTTTCAGACTTAACACCCCAAACATGACTTACACAATGACCGCACACCTCTGCAAGCAGATCTACGCTTCCTGGCGTCAGACCCGACAACCTTCTCCCGAACTGGCTCCCCCAACACAGACCCCCTCGTCTATGTTCGGTCGTCCCATCTCGCGATCCCCTTCACCCCCTGCTCAGCGATCAGAGCGACGCCCTTCGAATGCCTCAGACTCAGAATGGCACCCCAACAGTCGTCACTGAGGAAATGCAAAGACTTGCGATTTTGCCTTATTTACCCATGACTTATGACACGGGTCGAATTTTTGCATTCAGGACACGGGCACAGCATCTGGCGCATATGACTTTGTTATACTGGACGGGATTTGAAGCCGTCGCTAAACTTCCTCTTACACATTACGCCCCAATCTTTAAATTCTGGAAGACCCCTGCACTTCTCTCTCTTTTGACGCCTCTCGGTACAGAACGTCGAATCCTTCGAAAGTTTCATCAACAGATCTGCCAACAAACTCTGCCTCAGACGAGATGCATCAAAAACAGCCCAGATCTGTGGGGCCAGTATGCGACCGTGGGACCACAAGGTGTCAATCACGAAATCTTGTCCCAGAGTTGCATAATAAGAGACGTCCCCCACGTTCGCATGAGAAAACGCCAGAAACCGACATGCGAATCGTCATTTCTTCTGATGGAATACAAGACTCTAAGGCGCCATGCAATGTAGACGTATGGACTGGACAGAGACCGACCTTTCGGGTAGAGGCTTTTCTTTTTTACACTTGTTTTTAAATTGCTCAGTGGTTGAAATCAGCAACCTCTTTTTCACACTAGATACCCAAATGAAACTCAATATTCTGAACCACATCATTAATCCATTATCTCTCCCCCATCGTTCAACCCTGGCAACCCATGACTCGAATTCGATAACAGTGGCATGACCATCTGCCCACATTGAGCACCCCCTGTAATCGGGGTGCGCCGCCGATCTCTCTTTTGCGGGAGGCGGGGTGCTAAGGGACTCGCTGTGGCTGGTGAACTCTACCTATCCTTGAAAAGGTATTTCATCACGTGTCAACACGACATCAAGTTCAAGACTCCGGTGGATCAAAATTATGTTCAGTACCAGCATAAGTAGAAATTATTGACCAAGTATTGATTATCTAATTATCTTTAGGCGAAGCAAGGAAGACATCACGCAGTGCTAGCTATACCAGGCATATCCCCAGTTCAAACCACTGTTTCTTCACTGATATCACTTTATCTGCAGTTCTCAGACGCAAGGTCGATTAGTCACGTGCCTCAGCACATGCATTCAATTGATAGAGCTAATCGTCATTAACTTCAGGTCAATTTGACTTTCGCCGACTAACTTACACAAAAGTCAACCCAATTCCTTCAAACCTTCGAACCCCGCCATTACCCCGCCTTCATCTAACTCTGTTCGCAGACACGCTGTCCCTTTGCTCTTATAGTCTTAGACTATAACCAGTCTATCAATTCCATACAAGTAGGAGGATATAGCATATATATTTAGCCTTTATAATCACATTCCTGAGCCACTCTTTATACAAGGCTAAACCTATTAATACAGTAAAGAAAGCTACCTCTTCTATATTAAGATATAAGCCTTCCCTTATAACTCTTTTTAGCTTCTTTAATCTAAATAGCTTTCTAGCTAGCTAAACTAGATAAATAGGATAACTTAAGTAAGCTTAATCTATATAATTAATTAAGTTAATTAAAATGCAATTAAAAATAGCTATCTTAACTAGGCTAGATAGGCTTCTTAATAAGAAGTTCTTTATAATAGCTTTAGCTATTATACAGATCTTATAGTAATCTTTCCTCTTAGCCTAACCTAGTACCGATTCAATCGCATTAATAAGATCGTGGTTAGTTATGCAATAGCCCTAATCAGGCTCCAGGCTCTTACGTAGCATCGTATTAGTAGCTATGATTAATGTTAGTAACTGTAACTAATAGGGAAAGTCAGGTTAGGGAATATACTTTGCGATACATACACTAGGCGCGTCTTTTAGATGGGGTGAAGGAAGAAGGTTAATACAGCTGCTGAGGGGTAAGCAGTATTTATACTGCTTAATTAAGGCAGCAATTGCGCTATAGAGGCAGATAAACCTTTTCTAATTTTAACTTTTATAATTCTAGCTTACTATAGGGGCCTTATTATTTAAACCTTTAATTAAAAAGTTAGAAGCTTAATAGCCTTATATAGGGCTAATAGTAATAAATAAAAAATACCAGGCATATAATTTTACCCCAAGTTCATCTTTAGTCTTCCCCAGATTTAAGCCCAGCTGCCCGTGGTTCTCCAACTCCTCCAGCTGGAGCAAGAAGTGCTTTTCCTCGGATCGGTTCGGCTTCCCCCACCAATCTCACGTACTTGGACCTGATCCATTTCTGAACCGAGCTGTTCAACTTTTAGATGTTGGCCTGCATTGCTTCAGCATGGGTCTATGAGAAAGATGACTGACGACTGACGTAGATATGCAAGTTGGTCCTGTGTGGCAGGGCCCCATGTAACACCAATACCAAGCATTTCTGATGTATCACTAAATACTTAAGCATATATGCACTAATATAAACAGAAAAGTGTCTGTGCTACTGTCCGTTTGTATCCGCTTCGCTTCGCTTTTTCGTTTACGTCGTTTCGTCTCTCATGCATCAAGTTATATCCTATCCTGTTTCTCCTTGTCCAATGACCACGGACCGAACATGTATTCCCTTGTCCTCACACAAATCCCTCGATAACCAGTTCAATGGCCATATCTACACGTCTCCGGAGACTACCTATCCGCCTTCTACATGCCCTGCTTAATGTTGAATATACCCCCCGTCTTCTCCGCGTCCACCGGCGGCATCTCCGCTTCCATCGCTTCCGCGTGCTATGCCGACGTCTCTACATCGCCGACGCAGCCATTGTATCGATGGTGGGCTTGGCTGTTAATCTTGATGGCTGCTCTTCCTCTCCACTACCATCTGGAGACTCTTGCAAGGCTACGTTGCCCTGGATTCGTCTCTTGGCAGCTCTCTTGTCCGCTTCCGTGATGTTCTCTGCCTTCTTTCGCATATCAGGAGTCCACTGTGGCTCACTAGGCGTGTGGCCAACAGACATGCCAACTCGGACCTTTGCAGGGAATTAGTAACTGTGCAACTCACCAATGTTAATTACTTACCAGAGTTTCAAGTGCATCCTTGCTATTGTCGACAAGATCATCGTCGAACACCATTCGTCCAGGTTCAAAAAGCAGCAGGATCGTGCTGCCACCAAACTTGAAGTATCCAAGCTCTTCTGCTCGGTGGACTCTCTCGCCCTCCTTGCGGGTAATGACAGTGCTGCCTACCATCATTGCACCGACACAAATAACCATGACGCGTCCGTGTTGTTCACTGTCAATTGGCACGAGAACTCTCACGTTCTCTCCGTAAACGTCCAGAGCCGATCGAATAGCCATGGGGTTCACTGTATAGTATTCACCCTCAATTGTCTTGGGCTTACCCATGACACCGTCCACAGGGATGTGGAAGCGATGGTAATCCTGAGGAGCCAGTCGGAAGATGCCCAGAGCTCCGCCCTCAAACCGGGACACATCCTCAGGGTATGCGTCGCCGAGAAGCCTCTTCATGTTAAACTCACGACCCTTGACCCAAATCTTGGTAGCGACTGTGATAGAGTTGAAGACGACGCTTCGACAATCGGCTGGTGAGACGATAATGTGAGGGTTGTCGGGCGCAGAGCAGGGTCGGGCGCCAGGCTTCAGGGCGCGATAGAAGAACTCATTGAAGTTGTTAAACTCCTCCAATGGCAACAGGACTTCCGACATGTCGAGACCATGGAAAGCAATGAACTTTTCAATTTCATCCTTAGATGCAGGATCGTCAAACTTCTTGCCCTGCTTGATACTCAGATTTTTGAGCAGTTTTCGGACTGTAGCCTTGTCAGTAATGCCGTTTTTCCAGGCGAACACTCTACTTACTTCGTTTGTTCTCCATATCTCGAGATTTAAGTCCCTTGTACAGCAGACGAATACCGAGTCTTACATAGACACTCATCTTCTCCTCGTTGATCTGCCCCGTGAGACGATCTTGCACAAGGATATTGGCCGAGTTGGCACCCAGCTTGTAACCACCGTAAGAGATCTTGGTAATGACCTTCGAGTACCACTTGCGCTGCGCCTGGCTGGCTGTAACGAATCCACCCACTAGCACGCTGTTGACTTGCCTCCAGTCTTGGCTCGCGCAGGTCGCAATATGGGTGATAATGTCAGCATCTTTGCGCTTGTTGAGTCGCGGCTGGTGGCAGATAGGACATTCTCGGATCTCTACGACGTGCTCTTCAGAACGGTCGTCACTGCTGTCAGACTTGTCGAGGGGATCGCCCTCCTCATCTGCAGGTGTCTTCAAAGTGGGGACATTTGAGATGGGAGTCTGAGTTCCCGACGTCGAGTCGAGTTCTAGAACGCTAGGGGTCTCTGAGCCACCGTTGTTGCTGTGTCCATGACCGGGCACATGGAGAAGGTTCTTCATCTCCGGTACCAACCCCTTTAGTTTATCTGCAGTAGTGCCTGAGGGTCGTCTTCGTCCTTCCAGTTGGTCTTCCAGGCAAATGACGCACTCATCCATCGTAAGCTCCCAGTTCTCATCGTTATCAGCATCACGGTGGGGGAATCGCTTGAAAAAGCCGTCGATAGTATTCTCGGTAAGCGTAGAACCCAGAGACTCGAGCATTGTTGTGAGCTCGATTCTGCTGATGCGACCACTCTCATCGGCATCATATTGCCGAAGCATGGCTCGCCAGAACTGTTGTCGGAGGGCATCATATGGCATATACTTCGCGCGGAGGTATAGAACGGGGTTGTGCTTCTTCTCCCACTTTTCGGTGTTCTTCATCTTCAGGGGAACGTTATACTCATAAAAGTCGGCATCTCCGCTGTCCAGGTTGGTCGAGTCAGGATCAGAGCCAGTATTGGCGAGGACATCCGCGGGTGCCAGCTTATTAGGCTCGGGTGCTGAGGTGGGAGCAGGGGCAGGAGTGGCTGATGCCATGCTCGTGTTGGAGGCGTGCTTGCTCAGTGGAGGACGAATCATCTTGCTGATACTGGAGGAAGAGTTGGATCGTGACATGGCGAGCTTCTTGAATCGCGATCGCGAAGGAAGCGGCTCGGTTTGTGCAGGGACTTGGAGATCATAGAGTCCGGTTTCGGGGTTTGCTTTGGGAGCTCTCTCGATCAATTGGTGGATTGGAAGATCGCACGAAGCAATGAAATCGTTACCGGAGTATTTATCGTGGTCGATGACAGTAAAAGCGAAGGAGTATTGCTGCTCGTGACTTTGGATATGGAACAGCATCTTCTCGTTATAAACGGGGTTGAGGTCATGACGAATGCGTCGAGTTCGATATGTCTTCTTGCCGAGGGATGCCACAACGAAAGGGTCCATATCGAAGCTTGTGCGTGTAAGGTTGGATTCGGGAGGTAGGTCTGTGATCTTGATGACCTCAAGGTAGATGATTCCAACAACGTCAGAGCCACTGCTGGCAAAGGCATAAGGGTTGTTGCGTCTCCTCTTCTTCAGTCCTCGGATTCGAAGTCGGCGCTTCCGCTTGGTAGCATCTTGTTCACCTTCATCCTCATCACCCTCGTCGGAGTCGTCTTCGTCGAAATCGTCATCGTCATCGTCACTAGGACTGTCCTGAGGGTTGGGGGCGGATTGGGAGCCTGTGGGGGCCAAGTTCGGTGTCATCGAGGGTGTTACGTTTCGAGAGCCAGCGGGGGCAGTTCCTACAAGGGCTTGAAACTTTTCGAGGATTTGCTGTGGTGTCGCTGATGGGTTCGTCGAGTCGAAGAGGGAAAACTGTAACTGGACTTCACCAGAGACAACACTCGTCTTCTTGCCGGGACGCTTGCTCTTGAGACGGTACCAGGTAGGTTCCTGTTCTACCTTGTCGTTGTTGAAGATCTCTTCGAGAGCAAGATCGAACTCGCCCATGTAATCCTTTCCAAAGCGGTCCTTGTCCCAGCAGATGACATCCAGGACCAAGTTCTGGACAGATGTGAGGGGAATTTCCTCGGTGACGTTCCACTCTGGGTTGAGAGTTTTCGGGACATCGTTTGTTACGATTCGAGAGTCGCCGCTAGAAAGAACGAGGTACTGAAGGTCAACTGTCAGCATTGGGGACACGGTGTTGAGAGAGGGACTTACAGGATCGGATGTGCCGCTTCGATCCTTGGCTGCAAGGTCTTTTCCCTGGCAAGATGTTAGCAGAAGTCTGGGGAAATGAATTTACAGTCGAATGTTCTCTCGCTGCCTTGCTGCTGCGCCGATTAGATCGGGCAGACAGCGATGATGGCTAGAGAGACCTGCAGCCAGCTCGTATAAGAGGGCGTCAAGTGCATAAGTGCCAAGGGACAATCGATATATAGTACCTTTATAATATAAACTCTAAGGGCCAGACCATTCCCAGCGTCCCTCGAAGGGCTCGTGCTATCACTTTTCGAGCGCATGGGAGGACTGTTGCTGCGGTTGTTTTTGGTTCTTCCGTTGGTGTTGCTGACGGAGTGTATGGTTGTGGAGGAAGAAGAGGAGGATCGAGAGGTCGATTTGAGCCGTGTTGGGATGATGCGCACCATGACGAAGAAAGGGCCTTGGCTCGGCCGGACTGGGGCTCCAACAGCTGGAGCTCCCTGTCACACACAGCACTGCAGTCTCAAAAGTTATGGAGGGTGATAGATCGATCGACAGCGGGGGTGCTGGAGCTGTACAGCAGTTACCTACTGGACTGGAAGGGTGTGGTCGGGTGCGTCCAGGCGTCTCAGGCGCTCAGCTCAGGCGGATTTTCAGGCGATAACACCTACAGAGTGTCCTGCAATAGGATGTCCCAGGGGTGAGGGCCAAGGTTGATTCCGCTGGGCTTGTAGCTTTCGGGGGGTGCAGACCGTCGTGGGATTGGTGGGGATGCTTGGTAAGGCGGGGAACGAACAACCAAAAGTGACGTAGTGAAACCCAGGAACAGATTTGCCCTATTTCAACTTTGATGTCTTGCTCTCTCAAGTTGATCTGTTGATGTTGTAAGAATTTTAAGAGTGATGTGGCCCGTTTCAGCTCGAAATGACTTCAAGGGTTGGAGCTTATTATCGCCGTTTATCGTTTCAGATATGTACGATTTGCTCGCTTCCACAGATTCAGCTCAGCTCAGCTCAGCTCTCAAATAGAAAATGGTTGGGTAGGTAGTATGAATGAAACCCGTTCTCGGCCCCCCCCCCTTTTTTTTTTCAACGGTGTTATAAGTCGTCGTGTCGGCTCGTGGCTTAGATTGGCTGCTTCATTCGATATACGCCGTGACCATTCCCGCTGTAGGTACTTTCTTCCTTCTCTCCTTTTCTTTTCGTCCTATTGCTCTTCAATGATTGCTCAGCTCGTACTCCAGATTCGTTCTCTGACGAGCGCCCAGGCCAAGCCACGGCCAAGCCCCAGGTATCAAGTGTCAGCGCCGTCTGAGCCGCGAATGTGGGACAAGGAACGCGAGAGGATCCGTCTGTGATCGGTCGGTGGAGTACTGTGATAAAAGTATATTGGTTGATGGTGGGAGGAGAGAACAGAGGTGAGTTTGTTGATGGTTGAGCGTAAAGTAGAGGCACGTGAGGCAGAATATAAAGAGAACTGATAAGAGGAGAAGTGATTCAAATTAAACCCAGCTCCGTAATAAAACAAACGAGACGAGAAGTTGAATTAAACAAGATGAGGTACGAGAACTCAGGAGTGACCGTGATACTAAATCAAGTATCACCCATGAAGAAAACAATTGGGCTTCCCCTGGTTGGCTTGCTTTTTTTCTCTCTCCTTCTTCTGCTTCTTCTTCTAATCTCGTCTTATGTCTCGCAAAACAGGTAGAACTGAGGAGTAAGAACGAGAAAGGAAACAAAACAGAAAAGGCTGGAAAGGGGAAATGACCCTTGTTTTAATGCTATACAGTCGAGAATAAGCTCACTCCTTGTGTTTCTTCTGCTCAGGGCAGCTTTCCATCCTTCACAAACCAATGTCTGCCTTATTAGTACCTACTTTACCTACCTACCTACCCAAGGTACCTCCACTAGGACCCCCAAATAAGTCAGGCCTGTCCTGCCTGTGCCTTAGCCTCTAGACTCCAGATTTCCAGGGCTAGGCCACTAGAGCCATCCATGAATAGCGTTGGGGCGCCTTTTTTGCCGTGCCGATTCCGTGACTGGGGGACACGTATTCGACCATACCATCTCTCGACCTAGGTTAGTAGTGAACTAAATGGATGAACCCGAATTTGATTGAGCTAATAAAAGGTACCTTGTCTTGAATTGTCTCGTCTCGTCTCGTGTTGTTGGCTGAAGCGAAACTGAAGAAAATGCCTCTTACATACGAAAACATGTTGTGGTTTTTAACCTGGCAAAAGGCTACTGTATCTGACCTTACCTTATCCGCTAGGTATTGTTTATTAGCCTCTTTTCCAGAGCTTCGTAAGTACAGGTATACGAGAGGATTCTACTGGTCAGGGTAGTCTACCTCGCCCTAAGGTTACATATGCCCTCGTGTTGAATTCCTTCCATGACATCCAATGCAATGCATCCAAATCCCCTCGACTCGGTTCCTTTCAGAATAGGCAACTCGGTCTCGACTCTTGGCTCCAGTATTAATGGTGCCGGTTGTCCGTGAACCTGCCAGATCCGAGTCACCATGTCATGCTTTGGCCTTGATACCTACCTACCTAATCATACTTACCTAGGTATCATTAGAGGCTCCCAATGTTTGCTTGGATTGTCGATCAAGATTTAATATGAGGTACTTTATTAACAACTCTGCCACCGACAAAGAGGCATACAGTAGGTTCACACACAGCATAACTAACTCAAGTCTGGGCTCTGGCTTGTTGTGTATGTCGGAGGCTAAACCAACAACGGAACATCCACCAATTTATTTCCATCACCGCTCAGATACGGACAATTAATCTCTCTTGTTCCTCCGTCACCGCTTCTTTTCTTCTTTTGGTCGTATTCTATCTATCTATTCCTTTGCATGTGATCAAGGCCATCAATCACGCGTAGTAATCAATCATACTCCGCTCTTGGCCTCTGCCCCTACGATCGAAACACCTTGCCCTTCTCCATTTTGACATATTCTTCGAGCTCTGTGAGATACCTTATAATGAAGGCGTCCCCTCTAAATGCCAGGTCGTAGGCATGTATATCAATTCCCCAACCTCAGGTAACCAACCACCCAAACCTCCAGTCAGCACTCAACATTCAATTCCTTTCAGCAATAAGCAACACAAGTCATCCCGACGTCACTGGAATGGTTCAAACCCTTGTCTCTATTCTAATCAACGTTCCCAACAACTCAATTCAAGCCGGCTTTTTCAGGGGCTTGACTTGGGGGGGGGGGGGGGAATTGAATTGAGGTGTATTTTGAAGGTCGGGCTTGAATTGAATT
>SRZU01000285.1:0-30443 GCA_013183765.1 Fusarium xylarioides | reverse complement strand
ACCGTAATTGAGTCCCCAATCGTTTCTATTGCAGCCAAGCAACTTCTGAGACGTTCGATAAGTTCTTCCTTCTTCCCCTTGGCTGATATCTTGTTCAAAGTCGCCATTTTCTGTAATTGAGGGACTTTTATTAGATGTCTGAGGGCATGAAGGAGGGTATCTTCGTCAAATTCCTCGTCAGGACCGAAAGTCAGCTCTTCCTCGTCACAGAGACGGTCGACAAGCTCTTCGGACTTGATAGTTATGTCCCCTGCAATCTCCCAGCCCGAAAAGTCGATATTTTCAATTCCTTTTATGGAAATGATGTTATCTTGACTTCTGTTAGGCCTTGTAGTTATTCCTGCACGAAGGAATGACCCTACAATCATCTCCCGTTGGTCTTTTATCCTGTCCTAAGCTTTCCAGACAATCTACATTGTCATGATCCTTCAGTCGCTCACGCTCCAGTTGGTCTTTCCTTTCCGTTCTTCTTCGAGCTCATAGATATCCATTTCCTTACGATAAAACTGTTTAAATAACTTATTTATTGTTATATCCAGTAGCTGCAACAAGCTCGTACAGCCCGCAGGGATCAGAGCCGAAGTTACAAGCTGTCTTTTGACTTCCTCCTTGACCCGCTCTGTTAGGTGGAAGGTTGCAGCATCCATCACCAATAAGAAGTCCTCAGTTGCTGATTTAACGGTTAGGATAGCTTCTTTCAACCACAATTCTATCAGGTCTTCGTTGTTGTATGCATTTTCATTGTATATCACCTTGATCCCCGGAGCATAGAGATGACCCTCATCTTTAAAAATCCTGCCTTTATCGCTAGCAGAACCTTTAAATATAACTGTAGGATTAAGTCTGCAAACGCTATCCCTGAAGATGTACAAAATCGCAGTTACCTGCCGCTTTTCCTACCCGCTGCGCATAGTCTTCACGGAGATGGTTTTTTCCCCAAGTATAGCCCAAGTGCTGCCAGTATCATTTATAAACGCTATAGGCGTCTCATTAACATTTAAAGTATGCCATTAAGAAAAGCATCTCTCAGGCATATCAAGGATATATTTAATTTCCATTTTAGGCGATAGTTGCTGTTTTATTGGCGATAATTGTTAACTGTGTTGTACCCGTTTAATGAACTTGCAAAAAGACCCGCATATCTCGCGATAAGCTTCAGGTTGTTGAGTAGCTCGTTTTGTAACTCTTCTTTTGACTATGTTATATCGCTTTCTGAAGCCTGCCTACCATCCGTTGGAAAAGGTAAATAAATTAGCTTGTTCCTCTGATGACGCTGATGATCTGAATATGTCTCTTGCCCGTTTTTGGAACCAAGCTGTAGTGATAGCGCGTTGTTGAGAACGAAGCTGGATGAAGTCTTGGAACAACTCCTTCTCAAGGTCCGGCCAACGGGGCGAATAGCTTCGTTTTTCCTTCACAATTGACTGAAGGTCTTCTCTCTACTATCTGCTAATTGTTAGTTGTTTGACTTGGAAGTAAGCTGCAGCTTCATGCTAAAAAGGTCTTCTATATCCATTCATTGAGTTAAAATTCATCAGATCATAAACCCGGTGGTGATACAGGAACATCACCACTTCGAGCCTTTTGGCCTTCGAATGAGTCTCTTCCTTACGTGTAACCGGCTTCCTCAATTTGAAGATGCGGTCCTGGATCTGCTTTAGCTTCGGCCTACGTTTCTTAGGTCGGGGCGGTTGGCCAGCCCCAGGGCTACATTGCCGGATAGAGCTCGTCTCGCCGGTCATTTTCATATATCACACATCTCTAGATGACTTCATTTACGACTTCAAGAGTGGTGCGCGATTAAATTGAATCCATTTATCGGTATTTTCGGCCTGCCCGGTTGATATGTGCGGGGAAGAGCCTCATCTAATTACCTTCCTAATTAGGCTAGGTTGATGCTAACGGGTTCCACAGGCGCTACTCAATTTCGTGAGTTTGTACGGTAGTTACCTCTTCAGCCGGAGCCGGATGACCGTGATGTGTAATAGGTGGAGTTGCGCGAATATAAATCGGCTTTTCTAAAGTACCTTTGTTATTACTGTACCCATGCGGTTATTTACCCTTTCGCTTTACGATGTTTGCTCTGTTGAGCGTGTTTTCGTTATCTTGTGCCAGCTGCGTACACAGTGAGCTGGCCGTGCTATGTTTCATGCGTAGAACTTTGCAATTACCACAAGCACACCAGACATAACCATGTCTCTGCAGGTCTCTTTGTCTGGAAGCCTGATCTGCGTGGGTAATCTGGAGGTCAGTCAATTACATACATACACACTCGGAGCTAGTAAGAGTCTTGGGGTTTTTCTCTACGAAGGGCAGTTGACCAGGTCGAGTGTATGAAATTTAATGAATCCCCCGGAACTCGTGTAAGAAGCCAGACTTTCTTTATTTTTGATCAAAATACACAAAGTTCATAAAACAGGACGCTGAGTCTACGGTAACGGACTAGAAATTCCTCAACTTCTGGCTACACATTAGGTCACGTTCGATCCACGAGCACGCCAAGAAGCACATCAGCAGGTTGTTAACAGACAGAGCAAATATCCGAGAATCTCGAAGGAGCACCCATGCAGATGTTTACACAAAGAGCAGCAAGGTGTCCGTTGGTCATAAATCTCATCAGTTTCAAATAATCATTAGGCAGTTCAATACTAAATCGAGAGATACGAATCGTAAATATGTGGTTCCTGCGCCAATTTCAACTTATACATAAAGTATACTACCTTACTTTAGTAGGCTGGTGCAATTTTTTCCACCATATAGTTTTACTTTTATAATGCAAAAGCCTAAACATAAGGCTATTACAGCACACGTCATTGCCTGGTTAAGGTTAATTTCCTGTTGATTTTAGAAGAACCTTTTATCTGATCTAATACAGTTATATTCTAAAAAACCACTCAGCTATGACTAAGGTAACTACCTGCGTACGTACTAACCTAGTACTGTTCCAAGTCTGAGATTTCATTCATTGTAGACATCCAAGTTGCCGCGGAATCTTCCCAGATTTCATTACAAACCAATGCCACACATGTATATGGGTTTGCTCATTGGATACAGTACCTGATAACTTGCCCTTTTGGGTAACGATTACCTAATCACTCATTGCCACATGGAAACTGCCTGAAACTGGTGCGAGATCCTCAGGCAGGTAGCCTGGGACTTGATTATATAGGAAAATAGAAAATAAAACCGTGTGAGGACACGAATGGGTTTACTATGTCAAACGATGACCATAGTGCTTGACTGGGTACATACCATAACAAGACTCGGACTTGATTATAAGTATATATAGTGACAAAAAATTACATATAGGTATTTGCTTTTATCCTAAATCGACAGCTGTTCTCGTAAAACCATTCCACTGTTGCCTGAATCCATGGCGTTATGGTCAAATTGCTGCTAATGTTACACAAGTCAGACAGTTGGTGTACAGGAGGACTTGGGTCCTTGAGCCTGGGAACATCGTGAAACGTGTTGAGTACGAGAGTCCCGTACTGCATGTAGTCAACGGACTTTTCTAACCAGTCATCCATGCGGTTGCTTGCCTTGCACCAAACGATGTGGCAAAGCGCAGTCCAGTAGATCCCATAGGGAAATAACTGATCAAGTACCAGAGCAGACAGGCAAGTTGAACGAGAGCGGAGAATAAGGTGAGAATTGTGCTGTGAAGCTTTCGGCATGTTAGCAAAATCTCAGCCCATCGCAAGCTGGACCTCACCTTCAAGGCAAACACTAGGGTTAACGTGATAGAGCCGAAATACGCCGCAGTAAACGGCAGTCGAGGAGTCGAAAGAAGGTGATAAACGTAGTTCATGGGGCCCATTACCGCAGCGAAGGAGGCCAGGAACATTAGTGATCCAACCGACCACCTGCATAGTCCCATATTAGTTTCTAAATGGGATTTTGAAATTCACCATGTCGAATCTACGACATCATATCATGGGGAAATCTAGTCACAATCAAGGCGGTCTCACAGTAGCGAGGCCGCGTGACATAGACTGACAAGTGATATAGGGTGAAGAGGGCAGACTGAAAGGGTTGTGTATGGATTTCCGACTTACAATATGACAAACTTGCGTGGTCTCAGAGAGAGGACGGGGAATAGAGTGAAGCAGATGACAAAACATGCCACAGCAGCGAGGTTACAAGCACCAAAGATCAACAAGCGATCCCATCGACTAACTGCCAGTTGGGTTAGTGTCTTCTAACCACGAGGTATGTCATCCGCATCACATGCATAGTTCAAGGCATGGCTCAGATGCAATGCACATGTCCCGCTGCAGGGGTGCTTGAAGACGATAGGTAAAGAACATCCAGGGCTGACTCACGAACAAACCAGCCTTCCTCTTCTTCACGTCGAGTGGGCGCAGGGAGAGGTGCACCAGAGCTCTCGGTGGTAGGTAGACGGACATAACCGCTGCCTCCTTGGAAGGGATTCAAACTCTGAAGTGAGGAGAGTAACCCGCTCTGCTGAGAAGTATTTACTGGTTCATCACGGCGACTCCAGCCGAGGGAGTTTATCGAGTCTCTGAAGGAGGAAGAGGCCATAGCAACAAGGGACCAGAGGGGCGGAAACGTAAGGGGGCAGGTTCAGCGATCGCGGGACAGGGACGGAGCGGCTAGGTCGATCGTGCGGCGCAGGTTCAGGTTCAGGATGAGATCCAGATTCGGGCTGGAGGTCGAGCTCGTAGGTGTAATGGAGGGTGGGACGGGATTAACGCAAGACGGGCGACAAAGGCGGCCTCGTATAAAACTAATTATATAACTTGGAACAGCAATATCCACTTCCTTGGAAAATCTGGCATCGGTTGATGTGGTCAGTCGACGAGTACCCATGATATAGAGGCAGAGCCTTGGTTAACAAGGCGGACAAAGCTGGCTGCCTACCGCGATCTGTCGCCTATAGATCTTAGACCTGTTGTTGACGATGTTGCTTTACGCAAGGTGACAGTACCCTCGATAGGTAGGCACGAAGGACTACGAGTCCTCTGGGGCTGAGGCTGGAGTGTTGGGGCCAAGGGGGTTGCAGGCGACCGCGCGTACCGCTCGAAAATGGCGAAGGTGGTAGCGATAAGAGCAAAGGCAGATGCGTGACAAAAGTCGACCGGAGTATGTTGCGCGCCAAAAAGAAGAGAATGGGGAATGTGGTCTATCGGGGCGTTTGGGGAGGAGTGAAGTTGGCCGTTGATAGTGGAGGGCGGCACTAATGGAAGCTGGGAAGTTGATGGGTTGGGGTTGGGCGTGTGGTTCTTTCCTTGGATTGGATCCCATCGATTCCTGCAATGCCGTCCTCTCAGAAACATTTGCTGAGGTTAGGCAGCGCAGGAGATTATATGATTGGCCGGGTGAGAGTGGAAACGAGCTTGGGGGGTCTGGTGCCACCTGTGGCTCCCCCATCTTCCTTGCACGGGCCGCCTTTGATTGATAGAAGCCTCAAGCGGACACTTTTGGCGGGGACGGGAGGGATCATGCATGACACAGAAGCATATGGCCAGGGATGGGAAGGCTTCAGAGTCAGAGCTCAGAGCTTCTGTCTGGCTCTTTCGGAGCTGAGCTGAGCTTGGGGCCTTGCAGGACAGAGCCTGAGACGCACCTGGAGGTTTCAGAGATCTTGAGGCTGATCATAGGCTTTTTGCCCATGCTAAAAAGAGCTAACCGCATATCACACATCGACGGCTTCACAAGCGCAGTCAACGTGTTCTCTTTCGGTGCATGGCTTCAGAAGTTGAAGCAAATCTACATACAGGAAAGGGTCCAGGCGGGAGAGGAGCGGGTGGACGGAGCGCTCCATGTTTACTGCTACCGCTTACCACTTGAGGAGCGGACCGTAGAGGGCCGGACACGATCCGTAGGGAAACTAAGACGAGAGATTCCAAGAGGAGTCTGACTGATACCATACCCTCCATGACGAATGAGCCCGCACCAAGTTTCTGCCGTACATGTAACAACACTCAACGTGAGTGGAAAACACTGCTAGAAACCTTTGGACTCTCATCTAGATATACCAAAGTCACCAGGCCGACAAGAGTCAAGTCTCCCCGAAACACTCCGCTCATTGATTCTCACGACAACCAGCCGCTTCGAGATATTCTGCGACAATGATGGTGGGCTTCGAGCTTGGGCGCGTGGCCAGGGAGAGGGAAGAAGGATGGGAAAGTTTTCAGCGCATGACCGAGCACAGAAGAAGAGGCTCGAGGGAGGGGAATCGATTGCATGTAGCAATTCCCGATGAGTCCTTAAAGTCCCAGACAGTAGGCTGGGCTTGGTGTCTCAAATCCCAAGTCACGTTCAGCCTGGCGCCCACACACAGAGTCGCATCCACACCCTCCCCTGTCTTTTCTATCTTGCATCAACTCTCAGATGGAGACCGGACATAGCAGAGAATAGCGGCCACCATTACCGCCAACTTTCTGGATCTATAGCCAAGTCCAATTCCAGCTTCCATACAACTACATGGGGACCAGTGACCAGGGCCTCCACGTCTGGTCCGAAATACATTATGTCAGGTGGACGAGAGACGATAAGAGTTGTACATCTGACTTGACGGCTATGGCTAGTATTTTAAGCCTATTCCTGGGAGTATAAATTAGGGGACCATGGTGCCTTAGTCTCTGGTCAAAGATTGTTGATCTCATCTTGCAACCGTGTCAGAAAGGACCTTACTCTTTGAACTGGCCTTTCCAGTTATCAACAAAATCTGGGACTTGATCGTACGGAGACGGACTTTGAAGGAGTAAGCACAGCCAGCCATAGGGGACGAAGAGAAGGACGAGCGAGAGTCGATGTCAAGAGCAAGGCTAAGAACATAACAAGAAGAGAAATCCACTTGATCATTCGAAACGCAGCTATCCGTTGAGTCTATTTGATCGGCGTCCATACCTACCACGTTCGTGAGAATTACCACCACGAGAGACGGGAGACCCTTACATTGGTGCTTGGGCTTGCTCGTATCGGATCTTTATCGACTACTAACTAACTCACTTACACTGACCAACTGCCCCCCCCCTTTGGATCATCAGCCACGACTAAGTGTCGTCTTGCACTAGACCCTTGACCGACTTTATTGTCGTATTGTACTTACACTTACGCCACCCTCTCTTCTGAGCCATCACCTGTTCTCCAGCTCCAGGACCCTCCGGCGTATATTGGAGGCGCCATAAATACAACAAGACGTCAGACCGCTTGCTCTTGAACGTCACCGTCAATCGAGAACGCTCATCTGGGCCCAAGCTGGTCTTTTATGCACAGTATCCGATCCTGCCGCCGTGTTTGCGCCATCCACCAACTTTAGCATCTCACAGTCGTCTGGACACAGATCTCGAAGTCTCGCTAACTCTGTCTGTGCGTTCGAATAAATTAGAACACATCCCAAGACAGACAAACAGCAAAGCCTTTTTCTTTTAAACCTTGGATACTTTAATCGTGAGAGTTTCGACTGCGAGTTTTGCTCCTTGTCCTAAACTTGAGCTTCAGCGCGGCCTCACATCATCCCGAGGACGGGCTTTAACAACTATCACATCACCGTACATTACGGACCTGAACCTGCATTTCGGTGCCCCGCTGCTACTCACATCCACATCCTTCCATTTCCCGATTTGGACAAACTTCTCGGCCACAGCTCAAGCAACACCAGCAACACTTCGAATACAATTCGGGTACTTTATCCTGCTTCGTCCGCTCGACTCGACTTACCACAGCATTGCCTCTCAAGATATTATTGTATCGTCTACTCTAAGCCGCATTATCCGCCTCGGCTATCGTACCGCATCGCATCCATATAAGTCGACTGTGCAAGCTCAATAACACGGCTGCTTCCATGCCTTCTGCGCATTTGTGTGCCTCGACTATACTTGGTGAGTAGAATAATTTATTCTTCTTTTCTGTCTGGTTGCCTGGCATGCTGTACGTATGCTCTGGTCCGGTTGTTCTGCCCAGACAAACCCCTACCAACCGCTTGGACTTTCGTGGAAGGACGACGCATCATAGCCTCATTATCTACATCCCCCCTCCCCAACGATCTTTGTCTCTTTGTTATACAAGCCGTTTGCTCAGCTTTTCAACTTGATACGTTCCTTCATTATTGTCGTTGTCATAGCTATTACCCACGATCTTGCCCGTTTGTTTCATTTCCCTTCTGAATATCTCCTTTTCCCTCCCTACCTTACCTATCCCGTCTCGACTGAGGTGCGCCGAGCTACGAGGTACAAGTGACATATCGAAACCGTGGCTGCCCCCCTCTTCTGATTCGGGTGCCACACACACATCACATTTCGCGCTCTCGTCGCCCAAAACCAAGACCTCCATCATCCTTCTTCCTCTAGCTGCGACTCAGACAACCGTATTCCAGAACTACATTGCTGACTGGTCATCTCACCATTCCAAGAACAGCCACTAAAACCCTGAATCTGAATAAACACTCTTCACCGCCCAGCTCAACTAGGTTTATTCTTATCCCTTCCAAGTCTGCAGCTTCATTTTTACGACTCAGACTCAGACAAAGAACCCCTCAACTGCTTCTCCGACCGCCGTGTCCCCCGCGCCGACCATCCCACAGGACAGCATCTCCAGACTGCTACTACTAATAACACTGGACTGGGGCTAGCACGGTACGTGCCATACGATAGACTGGACCTTTTCGCCCGTGCGTTACAAAGTACTCCAGCCAAAGCGACCAAGCCCACTCTCTGCTCTTTTGGCTTGCGGAGTACCTGCACCCCCAGGGAGCGCCCCCCCAGCGCTTTAACCCCTTGTAGGTACCTGGCCCTTCCCATAGTGAACGGACGCCTGGAGGTCCTACACTCAGTGCCCACCATTTCAACCTCCTCCAACCCCGATCGTCTTCCTCCGACCCTCCGACTCACGACATTCATCTTTCCCACAATACCTTATCTGGCTTCAACTCCATCCGGGATACTTTTCGTTGCGGCGCTTGAATCATCACCCACCTGGCACTCGCTATTCATTTACGAACTGCAGATAGCGCATGCTCTGTACTCCCCAAATTCCAAATTCAGCTACAACACTCTCTGTCTGGTGAGTCAAAGGAATCCAAACCTGAACCCCCGGCCATCCGCCCGCCACTTCCCTCCTTGCTGTAACCTCCGCGGCGGTGGGCACCCCATATATGGATGCCCGCTTCCCATCGCCGAGCCGGTCTTCTTGACTTTGCATTCCCCCCGCTTTGCATTCGGCTCTGTCCTGACTTTGCTGACTTGAGCCCTTAACAGGCCAGTTCAAGCTTGATCTTCGTAACTCAAACGTACCATCAACCTTAGCCGAACTGGTGAACGCCCACAATATTCCGCCCACATCCCCCCTCTTGCTAGGGCAACAACATCCGACTCTTCAACCACGATACAACAACCTAATCTCTATCATCTCCGTCACAATGGCCCAGCACGGCTTCAACCAATTTGGCAACGGCCACAGCGGGGCGAGTATCGACCCCAACGATCTCGCCATGTCAGGTGGTTACTCTCCTTCATTCAATAACTTCAACTCGAACTCTGGAAACGGCACAAACGGATTCACGAATAGCTCCGCTATGTTCGACGATGATGAGCTTTTGGATGGTCTGAATGCACCTCCTGTTACCCAGTCCGGAATCTCGGGTCAAGGCCAGGACTTTTCAGGACTAAGTATGGGTGGCTTCTCTCAGAATGCATTCCCTCATCGTAACTCGGGTCTGCAAATCGACCAGTCACATATGAACGGGTACTCGAGTACTCCCGATGGAGATCCCATTCAAAGTCCATTCAATACTGGTTTCAACACCCAGTACCGACAAATGCAAGGCCACTCACTCGGAACCTCTTTGCATTCCCCATTATCCTACAACGAATCTCCATTGGCCGGCGCCATGAACGCCGATAGCAACGACCCGAACTTCCTCAACGCTAAAGCGAGAGCCAGAATGTCCCAGCAGATGCAGCGGAAGACATCCAATAGCCGTAGCCCTATGTCACCTATGACTCCCAAAACCGCTACCCTTCATGGAATGACAATTGGATCGCAAGAGTCTCCCGGTTTCGGCGGTCAAGCCATGAAGTCAGCCAATGGGCAGTGGCTCAACACCCCTGCTGGAAGCATCCCTGCATCTTACAATTCTGGGTACTCCTCTCCCATGCAGCCTGGCATGAATCAAATCAGTGAGGTTATGATGAAGGGTGGTACTTCGATGCCCGCGAAGCTTGGTGTCGCTTCAAACGCCGTTTCCTCTCAGGAAATGAAGAGGAAACGGCGCCGAGAGTCCCACAACCTTGTTGAACGTCGTCGACGAGATAACATCAACGAAAGAATCCAGGATCTCAGTCGACTCGTCCCCACTCACCGTCTGGAGGATGAGAAGATCCGAAAGCTTATCCAGAACGGGACACCTCTCTCTCCATCGTTGACTGGCATCGCCAGCCCTCAAGCAACGTCTGGCCTCGCTGGACCTGGAGCTCGAAGAGCCACTGGAAACACCGCAGGTAATATTACGACAGGTCTCCCTATCGAGGACAAGGACAAAGGTCCCAACAAGGGCGATATCCTCAACGGCGCCGTCAGCTGGACGCGAGATCTCATGTGGATGCTCCACCTTAAACTTCAACAGCAGGAGGAGATGATGAACACTATCGCTGAACTGGGTGGGCACTTCCCCTTTGAGATGACAGAAGATGAGCGACGGATGCAGACCGAGCTCATGGACGCTATAACAAAGAGTGAGAATGGTACTTTCTCTTACTCGCGAACAGCTGGATCTGGTCTGCGAGTTCCTCACCATACCGATTATCGGGGCGACTCTTTGTCAGGCGGAGGAGGCAGCCTCGATCCTGTTGCCATCAGCCCGGATGACAACCTCGATTTGAATGACACCAACCAATTTTGGCACGATCCGGATGACAATAACAGTGGCCACGCTTCAGTTAACTTCAAAGAAGAGGATGAATATGACATGGATCTTACGCAGTAACGTGAGCATTTTTCTAGCCCACCTTATTCGGCCTAATGGGGCATGTCTCCTCGAGCGCAGACCACAACTACAGCCCCTAGGTGTCCTCTATTGCTTCCTTCAGGTGTCGGCGTTTCCGGAATATGGTACTGGCATTATTCTCATCATTGCATGTCACAATCCTCCTTGACCAAGCATCACAATGCAGGGCAATTCAAGGGGTGTGATCTCTCGGTGTTGTCTTTTTTCGTTTCGTTTTGGGGTACAGAAGGCTTGTGACTAGCCGCATTATATGGGATTACAGGGGCATGTCCGAAATACTTCCTTGTGCTGAAGGTGTTGACACTTGCTGGGTTTGCTTCTTATTTTTCTCCTTTCGAAGGTAGGCTGGCTGTTGGTGTTGGTTTTCTTCTCTTTTTTTTTCACGATACCTTGGGTCACTTTATGCATTAAGTCTAGGGCAGTCAATGAATGGATGCAAGGTCAAATCTCGAATGTATCTGGCTTAGGAATCTTCACTTCTCTCCACTCCCCCTTTCCTCCTTGCAGTCTAATACGCACGCTGCTTTTTGGTCCAAATTTTGGTAATAAGGCGAATGGAAGTAGATCCTTTACTGTACTGGAGGAATGCTCTGACTTTATTGTACGTGCTACGGTTTTGCAGCTGTTTCGTTGCTTTTAATTGCCTAGATACCACAAGCGAGATACTTATCATTATAAATGTTTCTATTCATGACCACATCTCAACATCTGGACACGAAAACCAGGTAGCTTCACGCAGAAATTTTAGCCAGCTGGGTCACCAATGACGGGTACAGAGCAAATACTCGCTCATAGCTGTCAGTGTGTTCCATACCAGCTTCCGCTTCATGTCCTCCTGTAAAGCAATGCGTTCCAAGGCACACCGGCCATCAAAATACTTGCACATAACCTGCCAACTGTTTGCTAGTTTTTCATCGTTGAAACGACGGGCGATGGCCGACAGGTAGCGTGATTCCTTGCCGGTGGCCTTCTTGGCATCGAGGATGATGTGAGGTGTCAAGCCTTGAAGATGCGGGTGGTCGTTTACAGAGGGATGTGCCGTTGCGACTGGGACAGGCTTACGAGCATGTGCTGTCGCCTTTTCAGCAGCGTCGCGCTGGGCTTTGGAGGCAATCCGCTCGAGACGGGCTTTCTCTGCGGCCTGCTCGGCAACGGTGGGGACATGAGAGCCGTCAGTGCCGGAGTGACCTTCGGAAGACTCGGAGGTGCGTGGGGCCGAGGTAGACGTAGAGGCATCGTCTTTAGCCTCTTTTTCTTTGCTTTTGTTCGCGTCTGCATCCGCGGCGGCACGGAGCTCCTCAGCTTCCATCTCGTACTCGACCTCGTACATGATTTCAGGCCAGACGACGACGTAGGCAAATGTACAGAGTTGGGTCACCCAACCGCGGCGCATGAGCCAGGAAAGCATAAGAAGATAGGTCGGGCGGTGGGCTTTGCTAGGCGAAAACTGCTTGTATGGACGGGGTGCTTGAGAGAGCTCAGCGAGAAAGTTCGGGAGTGGTGGAGCTAGGGGGAATGCTCTCTGCCATTCTAAAGTATCGAGAGGAAGACGGGATAAGTCACTGTTGGGGGATAATATATATTGATCCTTGGCGTGAAGGGGAGGGATAGCAATGGCCCGACGCCAGAATATAAAATGCTGAGCATATTTTCGCACTTGACCTAGAGTCAAGATGTTGCTTTGACCAACTTGGTAGAATCTATAGACATGTTGAGCTCAGTAAGGGCCGGGGTCAGATGTAGTGAGTCACATACGATTGTGTTGGCTTTGACAGTCGTACAAATTCAACCATTGAGGCTGTAGTTGGGTCTGGATCAGCCTGGAGCTCGGCGATGATTTTCTTTTCATCGTCAGTGAGTAGTAGAGCAAAGTTGCGATCAAGAAAGCCAGGCTCCTCGAGGGCATCTTGACTAATGAAGGTATTCGCGGTCGTGAGCCAAAGGCCGCGCTGGGTCCCCTCTTCGCCCTGGGGGAGGTCATCGATGTAGAAAGGAATAGGAATCTGAACCGAAGGGGTCAGAGAGCCAGCTGCAGTGTCGAGATGCAGAGCGGCGATCTTGTTTTGAGACACTGCCTCATATATATCGTGCATGGCAGCGGCCAGCGATGAGCTCTGAAGTATCTCTTTCCAGAGAACACTCATTCGTTTCCCTGATCAATGTTTAATTGTGAGTAATTTGATAAAGTTTTTGAGCAGAACATACGCTCCTCTCGCGCCTTATCTTTGGCGACAAGTATTCGTTTCGACTCTTTCCACACGAATTCGCTATGTTGCTGGCTGTATTTGAAGGCCTTGCTCACCTTCTTTACGATGTGGTCGTATATGGATTCAACAACATCCTTAACTTCGTTACTGCTAGGGTTAAGGATGAAGACGAGGTTAAACATGGTCATGGAACTGCGTTTCTCATCGTCCTTATCCTTACCATCTTCCTTCTTGCCGTCCTTTTCCTCTACGGGTTGCTCAGGCGCCTTCCCTGAAGATGGAGGATCGACCTCATGAGGCGCTGGTTGTTCTTCGTTGTACGCAGAGCGCTTGTCAGCGCGGGATGCCTTCTTCGGCTTCTTCCATCTGCCATTTTCGGGGACATGGATAGGGTAAGATACACAATATAGTGGATCCAATGATAGTTGAAAGAGTTTCTTGTGATAGGGGCGGGCAGGAGTTAGAATGCCCGCAAGATCGCGAGCAGGGAAGCCTGCAACACGTTCCCATGGAACAATCTGAGATCCAGATTCAGTAAAAGAGTGCTCGTCTGCGTTGCGTCCCTGCTTAGGGAGAGGTACGTCGTCAGCAACATCCGAGAAACTCTGTTGCGAGAGCCGTTCAAGAAGAATATCCTCAAGCTCGGCACCTGTAGAAGAACTTGACTTGGAATGAGGTTCAATGTTCGCTGGGTAGTGGAACACAAATGCTGGGCCATCGCGAGAGCGATTGACTACAAGAGCAATGGCGAGGAAATTGTCGCTAGTAACACTTGGCACAGCCATAGTGACGGGTTTCACATGATAAGACTGAGCTCAGGTAAAGTAGCTAATGGTTGTCACATGAAGTGGTAACGTTGTTGACCTGATGTAAGTCTTGAGCGAGTAGTAGGTAAGGTAGGCACCTATTTCAGATGTGGTTTGTCGCGATGGGGTTTGTCCGATGAACTAGGTAAGGTAACTACGCCTCAGGTGCTTTGGAGAGATGAGCCCCATGAGCGCCACACTTTCGCAAATAGAGGGGAGGGAGGGTCAAGTACGGGCATCAGGGATGAGCGAGGTACGAGGTGGGGTTTTAAATGAGGCTCATGACATACTAACCTACTACGTTCCTTACCCTAAGGTACCCTAGCCTGAGGTACGGACAATTCATGTGGCGTCTGGGTTCTTTTTTAGAAAGGCGGAAGGGAAGGGATGGGAAGCATAGGGAAGCGAATGAATAGATATTGACATGTATGCCCTTCGTTAATGACCGAGCTGTTTCTTTGTCACAGGCGTTACTTTGCGTAAGTGGTGACCAATGAGGGAGGCCCTTTTGACTGGCACCGTAAGGGATCAAGCAACATACATAAAAAAGATCCACGATGTTTAGCGTATAATAGCCTGTTAGATTTGACGAGTCGGTGTGCAGAATAGGCAATTGACAATAAAACAGGGGGGTCAAGAGGAAACTCGACGGTCCAGTTCCTCTCGACCGCAGTAAGCAGCATCAATTTATCCAGACTCATGAAACGACAGTTGGACTGATTTGGAGTGTGTCGTATTTAATGAAAGAGGCAGTGTCATTCGCATATCAGTGGCGAGAAATCATTATGGTTCCCGCACAAGAAAAAAAAAAAAAAAAAAAAAGACCCAACTGGATTCCCAACACAATTTACTGCTCATTTCCCTTTCACTTATTCCTATCTCCTCTCCCTTTCCGCAGTACCTATCTACCGACTCGCTACATTATTGTTAGCTCTTTTCTTTCAAGCAGAAGCACTACTTTGGTGGATAGTCGAGTCAATTTCAGTACAGTGGAGGGCACGGAGGACAACACCACCTGAACATGTGATCCCAGGCCAAAAAGTATGTAGACGAATATTTTTTTTCCCCTATCGCATCTTATACTGCAATAGCGGTCGAGGCTTGTCTTTTAGACACTCTCATATTTTGTTGCAGCTTCCTTCAGCCAAAGGATTCAAGACCTCGTTCCTACATTATCACCCAGTACCTACCTGTTCATACCATTTATAAATCCACACTGAATCCCTATCTTCCTTCCATTACATCCATGCATCTAGTCTAGGCTTCACATTCACATCCACATTCACCTTACGAGTGACACGCGACAAATCCTTCCCTCGTATCTAAAAAGTCCCAGGCTGCAGCGGAAAACGGCACTCCCTTCCTGTTCATAAGGTCTAGGCCATCTCTCTGACTGGCCCACGCCCACAAAAGCAACAGCCAGCACCAACACCGCTCCGTCCCGTCTGCCTTAGCTTTATTACTATTTCTACACGAGGTCCCTAACTTTTGCCGGCTTCCGTTCGACTGGAAAGGTAACAGGTCGTGTGCTTTCCCTCCCATTTTATTATCTACCTATATCGCCCTCTGCTTGCATCACCACTGTGTCCTACTGCTTTTCCCTCCGTCATCACCACCATCTCATATTCCGTCCTCGCCGACCCCTCCGCTTCCCGGCCGTCCCCCTCCTTGAGCCTCCGGTACCCCTTTCTCCACCGTCTTACGGTACGACCTGCCTACTGCCACCGTCGCCGGCGCCGCTTTATCCTGGACCGCCCCCGGATTTACGCCCCTGAACCCCTAAAACAAATCTATCTGGCTTTGGGGTTTTTTTCTTCTTCAACCCTCAACCTGATCTTTTCAGCCTTGATATTCGGACTCGCTTGTTCGCAAACAACTCCGGCAACTCTCCTACCCACGGGCATCTTGACATACCTCTCCTAATTTTTCTGTCGCGCCGATTATTTGGACCCCGCCATCTCACTCTCCCCTCTCTCAACCGTCCTTCCCCTCAGCGCATACCCTCACCTCCGTATTTTTCACTCATCGCTGCACTTGCGTGACCATGACAACATCACCAACCAATCTCGATTTTGGCCATGTGCCCTTCTTGGACTTGGCCTACGACAACAATGAATCACAGGACTCGGCTCGGAAACTCATCCTGACACTCATGCCAGACTGGGCGAGCCAAGATTCAAACGTTGAATTTGTGCGTTTCACTGATGGCATCACCAATACTCTGCTAAAAGCCGTCAACCACCGTCCTGGCATGTCCAAGCTTGATGTTGACAGGGATGCTATCCTACTCCGGGCCTACGGTCATGGAACTGCCGTTCTCATTGACCGTGAACGTGAGGCTGAGAACCATGAGCTGCTCATGAGATATG
Source organism: Fusarium xylarioides (assembly GCA_013183765.1). Classification (NCBI taxonomy): domain Eukaryota; kingdom Fungi; phylum Ascomycota; class Sordariomycetes; order Hypocreales; family Nectriaceae; genus Fusarium; species Fusarium xylarioides. Next base: position 14,089 of record SRZU01000285.1, on the reverse strand, counting down.
GTCTTGCTACTCAGTTGCTTGCCCGTTTCAAGAATGGCATGATGTACCGTTATATCCTGGGTAGACCTGCACGTGCCCAGGATCTTCGTGAACCTCTAATACTATCCGCCATCGCTCGTCGTCTTGCACACTGGCACGCAACTGTACCTTGCTTGCCGGACCCCAATCATAGTCGGGACGATAAGCATGTAAATGGCGAGACCAAACTCAATGGGCTTGCCAATGGTAACACCAGCACCAATGGTGATAGCCAGACCAAGAGGAATGCTAACGGTACTATGAACGAAAACAACAAGTCTCGCCAAGAACAGATCGATAATACAGCCCCTGGAAAAGCTCCGCCCAATATGTGGACAACCATGCAGAAATGGATCTTCGCCTTGCCCACTGATACGGACGCTCAGCGGCAGAGGCAAGCACTGCTGCAGGCAGAGTTGAAAGAGATGGTTCAAAAGCTGAGCCAGCGGCCTGGCTTGGGCAAGAACGGGGTACGTTCATAACCACAAATATACCTGATGGGAAATGTTAACCTGTGTGCGTAGCTTGTATTTGCGCACTGCGACCTTCTGTGTGCCAACGTTATCATCCACGAAGACGATGAGGCGGCCCCTACCGTCGACTTCATCGATTACGAGTATGCTACACCATCGCCTGCGGCTTTTGACGTGGCGAACCACTTTGCAGAGTGGGCAGGGTATGACTGTGACTACTCGGCTGTACCCAGACAGGATCAACGACTTGCATTTGTGAGGGAGTACATCAAATCTTACTTTTCTTTAACCGGCGAGGAGGTCGATGAAGAGGAAGAGGTTCGGAAACTCATGACCGAGGTCGATGCGTACCGAGGAGTGCCAGGATTTTACTGGGGTATCTGGTCCCAAATCCAAGCTGTCATTTCCAAGATTGACTTTGACTATGCTCAATATGCTGAACTGCGATTGAGTGAATACTGGGCATACAAGGGCGAGGAAGATGGCAGCCGAAAAGCTTCAGGCCAAGAAATGCCATTGAGGGAAAAGACTTGGTGGCGCACCGAGTAGGTGAATCCACAGACATTCACCTGAGCATGGCATAGCGGCAATCGAAGCAGGAACTGGAGCAAGTGACATTATACTCTGTATTAATTGTCAATCAGTAAGCGAGAGCGAGATTTCCTCTGTGGCTCCTGTGGGCAGGGAAACGATGAAAAACGCGCCGGAAATGGGAACGGACACAACGAGCAACGGTTACAAGGAAGCCATTCTTCTTGCCCTTGTTACTTTTTGGATCCAGGTCTGGCTTCTCAGAACCGACGGGCTCTGTCGTTTCCGTTCTTGGCTTTTCCCAGACCCCCTCTTCCCACGTTCCCTGAACCCTCTCTACTGCGTACATGACGAACAGCCAACCCCCCCGTCCATTCCAGGGCTGGGCGCGATCCCGTTCTATTGATTTGATTTTCTTCATTTTCTTTTCTTGTTTTATGTCATTGTTGCGTGTTCTTGCAATGTTATGACCATATAAAGAAAGCTCAACAGCGGATAGGATGGCATTAAGGGATAAAGCCATTCAACATGAGCGATGGCTACTGCAACCGGAGGAGTAGACAGGTCATAAGTGAGCTGACTCTTCCGTATGCTTAGCTATTATAATTGAACCTGCAGTAGATGGGTCCTCTTAATATAAACATGGACATTCTCACATACAATACCTCGTGGAGGACATGACCACATATCTACGGTCCGTCAATGTGATACCTTATTAATACTCGGCATCAACATATGATTCCATCGTGCTCTTCCTCATTACCGAGACATTTCGGACTGGTCAATTTACTTGAATGTTATTACTTAGGTCGACAGGAAAAGGCGGGCATTGTCCAACCACATGCAGCTACACTCTCATAGGCCAGAACCCGAGGGACAGGTGCATCACCAGAAGCAGCATCTTGCGTTCATCACACCCGCTTAGCCAACCGGGGAGATGTCCCAAGATGGCTAGAAGAGGAGGGCAGGCGGCTGCTGTCTACAGAAGGTACATGTCTTGGTCGATTCAGGTAACAGCAGCAAGGTATGACTGGATGGTGGGTGTGGCGTATGGGACAAGCAGACCAGCAGACGTGGCTGGCATTGGAGATGAGAGATAAAGATGAGAACCATGAAATGCTTTGGAGCAAGGTAGGGTCCGACGATGTAGTGTCACATCAAGCCTGGGGCAGGCTGGGGCATTTGAATGTTTGCCGCTGAGCTGGGAACATGGTCTTGTACATATGTAACACCTACCAGGCTAGGGAAGGCAATAAAACTTAGGACCTCAATCCCAGATGAGGAATATACTTGGGTAAGTTGACACTACGCTTAGGAGAATCTTTGATGAGTTTATTTTGGCATTCTTTGCCAAACTCTGAGGTTTTCTAAACCCCCCTACGCGAGGCCAGGGTATCGTTTAGTGACTTTGGCAAAACTTGTCTGGTGGGGGGGACGTTTTCTGATTACTTTGCCTACCATACCTAGGTACTTAGCATACGACATGTCTGATTGAAGGTTTTCTTCGAAATTGAGGTCATCGAGATGAAGAACGAAATTAAATGTAGACACTTGCTCCGTCGAGCGCTAGGAATGGGCTGGCTTCAAGAGCTTGATTCATACCTAGGTAACCCATGTTCGGCTAAGGTAGGCCCAGCTGGGGGGGAACAAGGCAAGGTGCGGTAATAAGATAAGGTGCTGCACGCCTTTCTCCAGAAGCCCAGCTCGTAATTTAGTAATTAATTACCTCGATGGCCATGCCTCATGCTAAGGTAAATGTCGCATAAATTCAGACATGGGCTGCCTTTTTAGCCTCGAACACCAACGAGATGAAGGGTCGACCAGGGTTCTTTCCAAAACTCGTGGCTTTGCAACGGACGGTTGAAGAAGCGGGGACGCATGGGCGTTGCCCTGTGGCTTCTTCTTTCCCTTTGCCCACCTTCCATTCTTTCCTTCATACCTACCTAGGTACTTAGGTAGGTACCGCCTTAGGTCAGATAAAAATCAGGAAACTTGAGCAGAGAATTACAGGTAAAGTGTCCCAGTTTTTATCTAGGTACCTTAGGTAAGTGCCTACTGCCCTCCTTGTAGTCTATTATTTCTCTTGTAAATAAGTGTTCATTTTTTAAAACAAGGCGGAAATAAAGAAGTGATAAAGAAGACTATTCTAAACAGTTCATTCTTTGCAACGGCCTCTAAAACCTTGCATCAGGCATAACTGATGTAGGTATCTAGCAACCTACTCTGTACCCAAGCTTCTATTCCCTGATTTTCTTTTTTCCCCCTGCTCTGTTTGGCCTATGCCTTCTACTCACGTTCGATTGAATGTGCACTTGTGCTGCATGCGTAGCCGCTAAACACTAACATCCTTGCATCTGCCTAAGAACCGTTGATGTGGGCGGTCCAGGGTTCCAGAAGCTGCTTCTCCTATTGGCTCCTTCTCTGGTTTCAAAACTTTGAGTTCCAGTCGGGAAGGAGCATGGTCCATTTTGTCGCCATCCAGCATCCACATCAACATGGACTTTGACATCCACAATTTTCTTTCACACCCACAATCCCGTCTTCCGTTGTCGGGTTGTCAGTGACACTGCACGCTCTTAGCTCGTGTTCACAAGCTTACCGACTTTTATTATCAACCTAGGTACCTACCTAGGTCAGTCATATTCTTTGACTTTGGGAAGTGTACGGATATCAACCAAAAGTGCCTGGAGATAAATGCCTACCTGCCTGCCAACCTACCACCAACTCAGGCACACAAGAGGAATGGATGACCAGTCCCCTTCCGGTTCTGACTTCTGACAGTCTCCAAAAGAGCTTGGGCCAGGCCCAGGGTACCTGAGCTACCTTACCCAGCTTTTACCAGGCGACTACACCTCACTATCTCCATCTCACTTACCTCCTAGCTTCGCCATGGGATTGGGTAAATTGTCCCAGCTATACTAAACTTTACTACCCAGGATATGGTAATATGTACTAGCATGACGCCTCAGCCATGGTCTCCAGACTCTCAGCTTCACAATGTCAATCTCGGCAAAGACAGATAAAAACGCTTGATCAATGCTTCCCAAGGCCGTCCAAATTTCCGCTGATCTTGCAAGGTCGTAGTCGATCACTCATATGCAGGGAAAACCGTGTCTTTGGAGACAGATAAAGACGGACACGCTACCAATGTTCAGTACAACAGCATAGTCCCATACATACAGGTGCCTCCAGCACGACACCTCCATTTGCAGTAGCGTCGACAAGAGGGACGAACATGGGGTGACCTCCTCAGGTGCTGCTGGCCTTTTGCTTGTCGACTATCTTCCGCGCTTCATCACTTTGGTTCTCCGGTCATCTCATTTCTGACTCTGAACCAGATTAGACTAGACAACCCCGAGGGTTTCGGTCGGAACTTTTAGGCGCATTCGCCACATCATCCTAGCAATCTCTCTCCCTTGGACAATCTCAAACCCAGCCAAGCCCGGCCGAGAGCAAAGCAGTGAGAGCTACCTTGGGTCTGGGAATTGGTCAAGTAGCCTCACCAAACGTACGTCCTCTTGTTCTTACATAGTACAGTACCGCCAGGAAAATCACCAGCCCCACTGAATCTTCTCAGCCAAAGAATGAAACGTAATGGAGGGTCAATCGTACTGAAGCTGTCCACGTTGCTGCGAGACATGGCGCTGCGATTTCGAATGTGAAAAGAAACAATATCAAACAAAGACAGTACTAACGCTAAGGATCGGCCAACATGCACATGCACCGCCCACGATGACAAGCGTGGGCAAAGCCACAGCAACGGCTTGCTACGCCCACGCTGTCTCAGTTCCTGCAGCCTCTCTACTCTATCCGTAATAAACAATGGCTCTCGAGAAATGTAACAGGCGGCAACAAAGCCAGCTGGCCAGATAGACATGCTGCGCTCAGCTCTTGACATTCTCATCGATTGACGCTCCTCCCGCTCGATAACCGTTGTACCTGGGAGGCTTGGCCACCTTCCATGACAGGGTTACGACCGAGAAGGGGCTACTACCCCGACAAGGCTACCATGGCAAGGTCACCGTGATGGAGCATGCGGACGAGGGGGCGAGCTGGGCCAGCAGGGCGAACGGGACGAACAGCTCGCGCAGGGTTGTGTGCTGGAATCGCTCTCACGCCTGGACTCGTGGCTATTGCTAGGACCCGGTTGGTGGGTGGTTCCCCGCTGTCTGTCATTGGGATCATGGCCCTGGGATACCTCCAATAATACTGACATGCCAATATTCGCACTGAGTTGTCCAGTGCTTTGCAACTGGTCACATACCGTGCCAACATGGGCTGAGAAGCACGGCCCTTTCTCACTCTGCCGCCCAGTCTTCAGTTGAAAGCTCTCCTGGATTCAACTGAGTTCGACAGCGAATACAAAGCGTTGTACCCTGCGGCGCCCTTGCAATCCGCGCTTTATACCTGGCTAACTGCGGGCTCCAGACGGATCCAGGCCCAGAGACCGCACCGCATCGTTGTCGGCACTATCTCCAAATCTGCCGTGACGGGGGAGCTATGCCCCACCTTGCTCACTCTTTGCCCTCACTCCCTCGCTGTGCCTCACACATGGCCAGGGCCTTGGGGGGTGAGGGCCCAGCACAATGCAATGTCGTGCGCTCGTGCCCTCTGATAAATCTTGGCTCGTTCATTCGTCTTGATTTCTAACATCTCCACGAGAGCCTCCGGATCGATTTTTGATATTGCCCGTCCGGGGGGGCTCATGCTCTCGTCTTGTTAATTATTCCTTCTAATCCTCTCGGTCTCTTGCTTCGGGCGACGGTTGCCCACCTTCTGTTGTGTACCACCGACAAATGGCCACAGGCAGATGCGAACAGTAACCAGCCAGCGAATTTCCCGGAAAGGCGACCAGTCATGCTCAGCAGCTCAGGCCCATTCAACAGGAACTCATAGAACAGTCGACTCTGGACGAGATGAGATGATCTGGTCCAGAGATGAGCCGGGATGACTACACTCCACGGGGCCTATCCGACCCGGAGTCCCATCTTGATCTTGCCGGCCAACGTCAGCGACCTCAGGTTGATACAGGCACTGGGTCGGAGGCAGTTGCACCGTCACCAAATCATCAAGGTCGGCATGTTACTCTCAATGCCATTGTCGAGGTCGATATGCTGCGGCACAAACTTCGTGCCCTCGAAAATCTTGTCGAACGTTACGGTACGCTCTGTTCCGCTTTTCATTACTTTGGAGCGCTGTCACCAAGATTTTTATCTTCCACAGTCTGTGGCGAATATACCGAGTCATATCTAATTCTCACTTTTGTAGGCATTTCATCACACATCCCCTCTCTTTCTGAAGCTGAAGAGGCCCGGGCACTCCAGTACCGTTGTGAATGCCTCGAAGCTGCATGTAAGCAACAGAGTAAGTGAAGAACCTCGCTGTGCACGGTCTATCTTGCAACCTCCTGTAGAGTATCTGATATGGGTAGAACTGACAGTATAGACATGGACGTTGCCCGCGCTTTAAAAGGCTCATCTCCATTTCCACCACCTCAAGAATATACATCATGGCTCGATCATCATCTTGCGCATCATGATCGAGTAACACACTCTTTCCCCTCAGCGGCTTCTACTTCTATTACCAACTTCTCGAGGGCACCTTTTAAGTGTTGGGACGAACAATGCATCCACTATGTCTATGGATTCTCGACGCATCTGGAACGGGACAACCACCTTCGACTGCACTTAACGAAGAATGCAGGTGAATCTGGATCATTTGTGCCTGCCCAGAGCTCTTCGAGTGTTTCCGAAATACCAGGGACAGGCAGCGGTGCTCTGCCTCGGGATCGGTTGCCGCCTATTCAACCCCCAACCACACTCGTAACGACTAATCTCCCTCCTTTACCATTCCCGACACCCTCAACCGCCTCCACAGCGACGACAAGAAGGGACCACAGTTCAAGCTTCTCTTTCTCGGACCCCAAAACTGCGCTGTCAAGAAGCGGCGAGGAAACCACATCTGACCCACAGCTGCCTCCTCTTAAAAGAGCTCGCGTCGGACACGATCGTCTGAAGTCAATAGGGGAGCTGAAGCTACTCCACAACAATGACCCGTGTCTTCGATGTCGAGCTTCGAACAGACCTGTAGGCCACACCATTATCTGCTGAGTGACCTTAAGTGCTTACCATTCTAGTGTGATGCAAACAACCCCTGTTCCCGATGTTCGGGGATGCCGTCATCCGAGTCCGAGGCACATTGGAGTATCTTGGGATGTTATCGTGGATCAGTGACCTCTCTTGTTGATGTTTTGCTTCAAGGTACCGGCCATTCTTTGTCCAGCTTTCCGCTTTAGCTGACCCTTGATAGGATCGTTCGCCTGGTCACAACCTCAAACGCCGCTAACACCTTCTTATCCTCGGCGAGGGAGCATCAACGATCAAATACTCGCCCAGAACCCCACTTTGTCGGCCGTGAAAAGGCCTGCCTGGAGGCTTGATTTTCAGGATACTTTTTGGTGGCAGGATGGGGAGCCTGGCCTTGACGAGCGTATTAACCAGCCTCTAGGTCCTGGGTACCACGATCAAGGGACAGCGCCACCTGTCCTGCAGCTCATTGCTTCTAGCCCAAGTTTCCGAGGTGCTGCCTTTGATCTTCTGGAGCTGTTGAGTGCCAGCGGCCAACTTTCCATGTCCCGGGAAGAGGAACAAACGACGCACCCCTCGCTTTTTCGCGTGAAGCAACTCTTGCGCGAAATCATATTTTACGATACTTCTCAGCCGAGTCAGTTACTACGGAGCGAAGGCACCTATCTTCCGCGCACGCCTGTTGATCATCGCCCTTCTACCGAGCGCAATGTTTCCTTGAGGGAGTGCACACGACGGTACTTGATCTCTCTGGACTTCGCAGCTTCTATTTTACCTACTATGGGCCTGAGGCAATGGCTAGGGGTCTTCATTTCGATCTGCATCTTTAGTGCTGTTAACACCGTATTGGTTGACATTGCCTTATCGTTTCAGGGAAGCGATCCATCGCAGGCCAGCACAACACCCACGGAACGACCTGACCAAGTCATTCGAAGTGTCTACCAAGCTTTGGTCTCTCTGTTCGCCGCTTCGAACGATCCTTTGTCTAATGTGTCTGAGCTCGAAGACCCCATCGCCCGTAACATTGCAAGAATCATCCGTCGAGATCAGTGGCCACCACGGCATTTATTCTCGAGCTTTGATTTTCTTATGAATCTCGGTATGGGGGAAATACCTAATGCTGGTTTCAACGGCTTTGTTTTGCCCAGAAGGCAATCATTAGATTTAAGGGGCTCGAGGGGTTTTCCCACAACACAACTAGAGAGTACAGCAAGACAGCTTTACCGGAAGTCTACGCCATCCCTTACTTCAGCAGGTCCATCGTCACAATATATACCTTCTGGCTCGCGGTCGGATTTTCATTTGCCTGGTCAGTTCTCGTTGCCAGGTGATGTTGGAGGACGCACCCGCAGACATACGATAGGTGACGATGTGTCACCACGTCTAGAATCCCGGCGACTTTCGGGTGAACCAATCTCTCCGTCAAGGCTAAAACCACCTTCTCGTCGAACTTCTTTACGCCGCGTATACTGCGACAAGTGTAATGAGCATCCAGATGGCTTCCGTGGTGACCACGAGTTACGCCGCCATATTGATGCCAAACATTCGGCCACGGTCAAGCGATGGGTTTGCAAAGAACCCAAGAACCAAATGCCTTCTGCCCCCCAACCAGTGATTCCGTTGTCAAGATGCAAAGCATGCTTGGCACAAAAGCGCTATGGCGCATATTATAACGCTGCTGCACACCTCCGCCGCGCACACTTTCGACCTCATCGAGTGGGTAAAGCTAGTGGTGACTGGCCATCCATGAGTATTTTGAAGGACTGGATGCGAGAAGTGCGCCAATCAGTCTATGTTCCGGAAGAGCATATCTCCAGCGGTGAAGACGACATGGACGAGTATCCAACACCCGCTGACTACAGAGATCCGATACCACAACAAGTCCCCACGATTCCTGATGCATTACCAGCAATTTCTGCCTTGGGTCCATTACTTTCGTCGAGTTCTATCGAACCATCAATACCAATTGAACGAGCAAGTCCGTCTCGAAGGCCTACTGAAAATCGCACCAGGTGCCCTCATCCGGATTGTGGCCGTGAGTTTCGTGACCTGGCTTCTCACATGCTCACACACCAAGAAGAGCGGCCTGAAAAATGCCCTATTGTAACATGCGAATATCACACGAAAGGATTCGCGCGGAAGTACGACAAGAACCGCCACGCTCTTACTCATTATCGTGGAACGATGGTATGCCCATTCTGTCCTGGTGTTGGCAGCCCCTTCGAAAAAGTCTTCACTCGTGCCGATGTCTTCAAACGGCACCTAACTGCTGCCCATCAAGTTGACCAGACAGGCCATAGCAGTGGCCACCGGTTGCCAGGGGTGGATGATCCTGTAGGCACGAAAGCAAGGTGCTCCATATGCAAGAACGGGTTTGGTACTGCGCAAGACTTCTATGAACATCTAGATGATTGTGTGCTTGGCGTAATTGTGCCAACGACAACTACATCAAGTCAGCCAACCCGACTGCAAGGATCACCCCAATAACATTTGATGGCAAAATGGGCTGTATAATTGACAGGACTACGATGTCCGATGAAAACTGAACGAACGAGACGGCTGGGATTATATTGAATGATAGGGGCAGTGAAGCGATTCTTGATTCTTGATTCTTCATCTACTACTACTACTTCTTTTTCAGCTCTCCCTTCTTCCCTTTTGTTATTTTTAGCATCATCAAGAGTATGTGCCTGGTGCACCGCAGGAATAAGTTTCGATTCTAGATACCACCAAGAGTTACGGCGGCATTGGTCGCATTTTTGTTTTACTATCAGCATATCCTTTGAACAGGCATTATATTTTTATATTTATATTTTGGTCTAGTACGCAACTTGGAGTTGCAACTGGCCCATTATCGTTACATCTCTTACATGTCACCAAACCTCTTTGATCATTAGCCAGACAAGATATGAGATACGTATTGTGAAAGCCCAAGTCTGGACTGATATATGATTCGTCTGACCCCTCTCCCTTTTAAAACATCCATCACAACAAAACCTCCCCCATGTATCAAAGTGACGTACGCGAACCTTTAAATTTCGAAACCAGGAATGACTAACTAATGATATATTAAACCCAGACGCCAAGATCATGCTATAAACCGCTGACTGCTACAGAATAAAATGTGTGTGACGTAGTGATTCGCTCCGAATACAACCATGCTTGGACATGACTACTTTGAATTAGAATCATCAGACGGCACAGCCGTCTTCTCATTAATTGGGTCAACCATCAGAGACTCGTCGCGACGACCAATGTGCTTGGGGCTAGAGCGCTTGAAGAACTCATGAATCTCTGGCGAGAACTCGCCGTCATCGGGCATGGCACCTTCAGTCTCCTTGGGACCGCGGCTGGCCTGGACAAGCTCCCATTCGGTTCGCATATCCTGGACCTTGGCCCGCCAGTCAGCCTCGGGGTCGTAATTCTTGCCGAGGCCTCGGAAGCGCTCCCACAGAGACAAATGAGTAGGGTTGACAGCAACACCGTGGTACTCACTCTCCTTGCCATCTCGAATATAGTACCAGCGGCGCTCCTGCTCCTTAAGATCAAGACCAGTAGTGTCGGGAAGGAAGATCCATGTCAGAAGCATGCCAGCGAGACCGAACCATGGGACGACGTAGAATTTAGTCTGGTCATCAATGTAGTTGTAGAGAACGGAAGCGAGAAGAGCGCCGGATTTGCCGATACAGGCGGAGAAGCCGTGGGCAGTAGCACGGATGGGCGTGGGGAATACCTCACCAGCCACGAGGAAGGTGACCGAGTTGGGACCAAACTGGTTAAAGAAGGACGAGATGAAGTACATGGCCTGGAAAGCATGGATTCCCGCAGGACTGGTGTAGTAGTCGAACTTGAAGGCGGGGATAACGAACATCAAGAAGCACATGAAGAAGCCCACTTGCTGCATCATCTTCCGACCGTACATCTTGTTGTCGATGAGAAGAGATGCGAGATAGTAGCCGGCCAGGGAGACGGTGATATTGACAAGGTTCCAGGTCCAAGTAGTGAAGATGGACTTGCTGTCAGGAGAGATGACCTTGATGAATTGACCCTGGAAAAGCTTGTTGCCGTAGAAGAAGACATCGTTGCAGAACCAAGTACCAGCAGTAGCAAAGAGACGTCCACCGAAGTTGGAAAAGCAGTGGCGAAGAGCGTTCACATCGTAGCCAGTGACGTTGGAGCGCTTCTTTGCCTCAGCGAGCTGCTTACCAGCGCTGCGCATTCGGTAAGTACGATAGTAGAGGAGCCAGAGCGTACCGATGGCAGGGAAGGCAAAGGATAGTCGGAAAGTATACTGGGCAGCCGACTTGCTGTAGGGAGGCGAACTCTTTCCGTTGAAGATGGCGAGCAGAACAATGAGGATGACTTGGTTCACGAACTGGCCCCAGCCCTGCATGAGGAAAGCCGTGGTGACACGGCGACCACGGTGCAGACGATCTTCACGAGTCGAGATCCTTCCACCAGAAGAAACACCTTCAAGAGAAGAAGTTGCTGTAATGGGGTACTCGCCACCAACACCGAAACCATAAAAGAAGAGAGACCAGGCATAGCAGATAACCCAGCCTTGAAGGGTAAGACCCCACGAGGCAGTGAGCATGAGCAGACCGACAAACATGATGGCAGCATCTTGAATGAGGCCCCATCGGCGACCGACCCAATCTCCCATAACCTACGAGCAGTCAGTACAATGGAACCTACCATATACAGTAATAACAGAAGGAGCAAGGAGAACTTACGCCAACAACAGTCTGGCCAACCATGATACCGATAATTTCGAGGTATGTCACGGAGGCAATCCAATTGTGAGAGCAGGTAGTTGGTTCCTTGCCCCAGCAATCAGGCCAAACAGCTTTGAAGAGAGGCTCAAGGTTGCCAATGGAGAAAAGGACATAACCCTCCAGACCAAGACCGGCGCCAGGAATGACAGCATGGCGGAAATACCACGAGAAAGGTGATAGAGGGTCCTCCTTGAACATAGACCAAGCAGTCTTGGCCTCCTCTATGGCAGCATCGTTGTCGACCTTTGAAACGAAGCGATAACGCTGAGCCAGTGGCAGATCAGCCCAGTAGACACCGTCCTCAGTGTAGGAATCGTCTGGGCGGGTTACATGGCTGAAGATGCGACGCTCATCAGCAGTAGCATATGCGATAGGCTCATCTGAGATGTGCTCAGAATCGCTGTCTGGAGGACCGTGCGGGACAGGGATCTCGCCTGGGATTGTAGACTCATGGTGATGGTGCCTATGAACCATTTTGAGAGAAGACGATTGGAGCCTCGGGTTGAGATCCAAGTGTGGTGGTGGTGGTGGTGGTGAAGGTGCTTGATTCAAGGGGATCCGACAATTGTGTACGGGAGTTTGTTGATATGGGGAGGCAGGAATAACTAGGTGGAAGCAGATGTATTGTACATTCCATGCGCAAAGCGAAAATGCTAACCACCAACGGGGGAGAAAAGTTTTATACTGGAGGCAAAGAAGAATTGCCGAGGGCCCGCCTTAGATTGGGTCGGGGACAATTGAGGAATTCAAGACTTGGAATTGCCTTGTCTTGGCTCTGGAGAGAAACGGGAATCCAGCGGCTCTCAAGACGCGAGGAAGGGCAGTATTTGAACTACATCACGACCGAGATAGCAGCAACAAGAGCTCGGATATTCAAGACGAGTGTGACGGGCATCTTGAAGAAGCAGCAGCCAGTAAGAAGACGTAAATTAACCTCGTGGGAGAACGTGTGGACGAAAGTCGATCTCTGGGGTCAAATTGGGAGGGTGTGCAGCATAGGATAGCTCCCGTGTCCCGTTCCTTGACCGAAAGCAACTGTCGTCGCCTCGTCCTCGCCTCAGGGACCAGAGCCAGAGCCAGAGCTTGAGCTTTGCGGCAATGTACCGTACCGACGTATGCGTGGGAGCTGTCGAAACAGAGAGGAAAAGCGGGCTATAGGTTTAGCTCTAGAACTACTAATGTAAGAAACACCAAGGGGGGTGTGGGTGGTGGGGGGGTGACATGGCATTGGGTGGGCAATGCATGATGAGATCCGTCGCCGGTTGGGCCATGTCCTTAATCCATCAGGAGCCGAGAGATCCAGGCCAGATCCTGAGCCACGGACAGCCGATTGTTATAGATATGCGCATCCAGAATATCAACGTTATTGGCGTCTGAGAGCGCACAATGCGGCGCGAGGGCAGGGGATTGGGCATTGTGAATTCCAAAGTGGAATAGTATTGATGACGATGCTAGAAGCAATGACGTCGTTATTTACATATAGTAGTCTAATGTGCCGTACCCCCGATTGATGGATGAGGCTCACACAAATCGACGGGAAGCTTGGAGGGAAGCACGTTTTCGACACCGAAGCGTAACAGGCTGGAGGTTACAACAGGAGGATCCAATTCGGACAAGGAAAAACCTGGGGTTCGCTCAATATCTTGAGAGGGCAGCCACGCACGCGAGCAAAAGCGCGCAAGAGACAGAGCGGACCCGGATAAAACGGCATCTACGAGACCCGCCTGACTTGTTTCGGCCGACGCCGTTGGCAGGGAACGAGGCCAATCTCTGCTGGAAAAACTCGCATCATGGCTTTCAAGACTTGAGAGTCCCGGTCAGGGTCTTGACCCTCTAAAACTGAAAATTTAAATGGATCCTCTTGATCTTCTTCAGCCATTGAGCTTCTGTTGTTTCGATCAATGTGCGTTCCGCACCACTCATTTTACGGCCCGTTTTCTTGACTTTGACCTGTGCCTTTTGGTTCAGTTGCCTCCCACCTTTTTCTTTTTTCAATACGTACATAATTCTTTTTTCCTTTCGGTGTCCTATTCCAGACACCGGGACATACAGTGGGGGGCAAAAAGTATGAAGACCCCCCGAGGTACAGATCATCGCGTCTAGCCGGAACGGGAAATTATCGTGATGCCGCCTTAAGCTTGTATTTTCGACCTTTCACAGTGACTATCAACAAGATCAGTATTTTGTATACCAACCTTCAGCTGCA
>SRZU01000284.1:0-30616 GCA_013183765.1 Fusarium xylarioides | reverse complement strand
CTCCTATAGTATTATATAATTATAAAAGGTAATAATATATACTAGCTATAAGGAGGGTTTTATTGCTATAATTAGATTAGATTATAAGAGGCATATAACCTTAGCCTTTAATAATATAAAGATATTACTTAAGCATACTATATAATGTATTAGCTAATATACCTATATAAAGCTATATAATATACTATAAGTAAGCATTAATAGAAGTATATATACCTATACCCTAGGCCTTTAGCTTATTATAAGTATTAATTAACTATATAAAGTTAAAGCCTAGAGCTATCTATTCTATTTAGTAATGCTATATTATATTCTATTAATTAGAGATATTTATAGGTAAAAAGCTTTAAAAGGCTTTATATATAGTATCTTTATTAAGAGATAGTTTTTACTAGTAGATGTAGGTATAGAGATAGGTTTAACTAAATGTTTAAAGCTTAGTGCTTAGTAAGGCATTATTCTTAAAGAATTTATGCAATTTAGCTAACTATATTGCTTTTTACTTAGAAATAGAATATTAATATATATTAAAGTCTTATTATATTCTCTTTAAGCCTATAAGTGTAACTATAAAGCCCTTCTTCTATAGTTAGTATAGGATATTCTTATCTTTAAGAATATTATAAAAAAAGAGCTCTTTAATATAGCTTGATAGGGCTTTAGTATCTTCTATATAGGCTTATTTAGTAATTAATATTAATTAATCTTCTTACTATATTTTAAAGTATTAATTTAATATTATATAAGATATAAATATATTAAACTCTACTAATATGCACTCTATAAGCTTATTTATAATATATTACTTAATATCTTTCTATTATTTAATTTAAAAGTAAAATAGTATTAAGTCTTTTAGAAGGTAATTAAATATACTTATTATAAGAGCTTATAGTATTTTATATAAAAAAGAAAGAGTACTAGGTAAAAAAGCTTATATAGCATTTTAAGACTATATATACTAGTAAAAGGTTATATAATCTTAATAACTTTACTAATTATAGCATTTTATTAGAAGATAAAATAAAGTAATTAAAAAACTTTTTACTCTAAATTATATATACTATACTGCTCTATAGTGCCTAGTATGCTAATAAAAACCTTTTCCTTAAGTATATTATAGTATTCTATAGTACTTAATATATTACTATAAACTCTATTATATACTTAAAATGCTTATTATAGTATTATTAATTATTAAATTATATCTTTAAAAATAATAAAGATAAAGATTAAGCTACTATAGCTATATTAATATTAGTATTATTTTAAAGTAGCTTATAGGGTATATAATTACCTTAGTTCTTGCTTTTCTTAGCCTTCTTCTTTTTACTCTTTATAAAGTTAGTAGCTCTCTTAAAGAATTTAAAAAGTAACTAGTAAGTAGTATAATTAAATAAATTAAAAAGCTTTATAATAGCCTTTATAATACTATCTAGCTTTAATTTACTATTATTATTACTACTATTATATTTATATTTAAAAGCTATTTAAAAGTTAATATAAAAGTAAATAAGTCTATTTTTTTTTTTTTAAGTTTACATATCAGCCTTAAAAGGTATCTAAGCATCTTTAAAGTCTATTATAATTTAAACATTACTTGCCTCCCAGGCAGCAAAGCTTTATTAAGTTAATATTATTAAGTTAGCTGCCTTAATTACAGCCTAAACCTAACTGCACTTAAGCTAGCTAGAAAGCCTTTCTTGCTCTTTAGCTAGGCTAGATCTTCCTCTTGCAACCCACTTCAAACAATACCACGCTTCAATCATCTAACACGCAGTAAGTCATCTAACCCACCTTCCCTTCTGATCGCAGCCGCTAACAACATCACAGCTACACCATCACGATGCATATCAGAAGAAGCCTGCAGACTCCTAATCCTAATAAGCCTTATCTGATAGAAGGACCTAATGCAACCGAAATGAAGGATATAATTAACCAAGCTATTAGCAGCAGTAACTATTATAAGCTATATAATAAGGTAATAGAGATCCTAAAGGCCTAGAAGCATATAGATAATATTAACTGCATTAAGCAGGTAGCCTTTAGTTGCAAGATCCTTAAGGTTATATAGCCTTATTATAAGCTAGTTAATAGAGGCTTCCTTAATGCTAAGATAAAGGCACTTAATGCACTTAGAGAGAAGTTGCTTAGAGGGATAGATCTAGAGGTTAAAGAAAGGGAATTCATTATAGCCATTTGCAGCAGCTTATACAATAAGTAGCTTAAGGCTATTAGGTAGCAGGCTAAGAGGGTAACAAGAATCACTCTGCAGTAAAGACAAGGGGGACAGCATACTGCAAAATCTGGAATAAGAGAGGGGTAATTGTAGGGTTTTGGAAGAAAAATGTATTAAGTTTTATATAGGTTTAGGTGCCTAAAGTTAAAGACCTAAAGTCATAACATTAGCGTTAGTAGCAATAGAGGGTAGAATTAATTACATTACATAGCATATAATTAGTTTACAATTATAAAGACTAGCTAAATATTAGTGTACTATTAGTATAAACAGGGGGTAAATAAGTCTATATATAATACTATATATAAGAAAGAAAGTATTAAGGCCTTAAATAGTTTTAATTACAGTTAATATACCTAGTAAGCTTAAAAAGGTAGATATAATATTTAATAAGGGCTTTATTTTCCTTCTTATACTTATTATAGACTTTTAATTTAAATTATAAGATACTATAGAAGTAGTAAAGCATAGTATTAGCATTCTAAGAAGAGAATATTATAATATAGGGGTTTATAGTTCTCTTTTTAAACTCTTATAGCTTAAATTTATAAAGCTTAATAGGTTTTTAAATAAGTTAGTATAATATAATATAAAGCTTTATATAGCATATAACTTATACCTTAAATAGTAAGGTAAATAGCCTTAATACTCTTATAGTTATACTTCTTTAAAGTATAATAAAAGACTTAAATAATTAAATTAGACTATATAATAGGTTATTTAATAGTTTAGTTAAAATTACTAGTACCTTTACTATAGATTTCCTTAGAAAGATACTTAAAGCAATTACTTAAATCTTTTTATAAAAGCTTCTTTTAAATTAAATAATCCTTATTTTAGTTATATGCTATAATATAGCTAATACAGTTAACTTTATTACTATTAAAGTCATTTTTACTACTAGAGTTAGAGTTATCTTTCTTAGGGTCCTTCTTAGCAGCTTCTTTAGCTTCCTTCTTTACCTTTTTAGCTTCTTTAGCCTTCTTTCTTGCTATTTTAGCCTTTTTCTTAGCTACATTATCTTTCTTCTTTTAGGCTTCCTTTACAGCTATAGCTTCCTCTTTAGCTTTATATAGGTCCTTAGCCTCTTTAGCTAATTATACTTCCTTCTTAAGCTTTATCTTATGCTTCTTTAGCTTTAACTTTAGCTTAAGTAGTATAATACTTAGATTAAGTTATATATATATTTATATAAATAGAATTAATTTAAAAGAAGGTATTAATACTATAAGAAAAATATTAGCAGTTAGTTATAAATTAAGTATATTAAATATATATATAATAAAATAAAAAGTATATAAAAATAAAGCTCTTAATTATATAAAAATAATAAAAGCTATATAGCATTAATTAAAGGTATATGTAAGGTAGAGGATAGGTTTACATAAAGTAAAAGTTACTTGTATAAGTGCTATAGTATAGGTACTAAATTAAGTAGAGTAAAGTGCTTATAGGAGAATAAAAATAGTATTATATAAAAGATTAGAAGTATATAATTCTAAAAATACATTTATTAGGTTATATAAGGCTATTGCAGGTATATGTAGGTAAGGGAAAGTGAGGAATTCTTACCTTATAAGGTGTATTAATTTTAGAGGAAGAAAATAAAGCTAAAGCTAGGATTGCAAGGAAATGTATATTATGTTATTATATAACCTTAAAGGGCCTACTTTAGCTTATATAAGGGGCCTATAATAATTCAATTTAAAAATCAGATAGATACAAATGTAACCTAGGGCGCCCTACGGGGGGGGGGGGGGGGGGGGGGGGGGGGGGGGGGGGGGGTCGGCCTACTACGAAATGACGTTTGAGCCACTGAGCCCTATAGTCTTCTCAATGCGCAGGACCTCACATGCCGTGTTCTCGTGGCTTATAACTACCGAGGCGGGTTTCTGGAAATATTCCTGGGCTTGATCTCCTCCACGACATTCGTTTTAACCTATACACTCTTTAATCATGTCTGATAGATCTTCGTGTGAGTACAGCGAAAGGGCTGGTGAAGCTGAGGAGAATAATAAAGTGTCTATGAAGAGTTTGCTGTTATTACTTGTAAGTCCGTCATCATCCTTCGAGCAATTCTTGCTGACGAGTTGCTTCTAGTCGATCAACCTTGTTTACTTCGTCCAAGTTGCAAATGTTGTTGGATCCGGTGCTTTGACTAGAGACATCTCCGCTGTTGTTGGCGGATCCAATGACTCAGTCTGGTACAGTGAAGTCATCGCAATCTTGACAGCTCTTCTCGGTATCCCTGCTTCTCAAGCCGCCGATCTCTGGGGTCGCAAAAGGATACTCGTTTTCTTAACAAGTTGCGGCTTTATCGGTTCTCTCATTATCACTAAAGCTTCATCTTCCGGTACAGTCATCGCTGGGTTCGCCATCTCAGGCATTTCGTTCGGTGCGCAACCGCTTCTTCACGCCATTTCCTCTGAGGTCGTCGCTCGCAAGTATCGTCCTTGGGCACAAGGAAGTATCAATGTTGCTGCTTCCCTTGGAACAATTGTCGGTCTTTTGATCGGCGGCGTGTTGACTAGACAGGAGCATCATGATGGCTTCCGGGCCTACTGGTACATGGTCGCCGGCATATATGCTGTTGCGACAGTCGCATGTCAGTTATTTTACAATCCGCCCCTGAGATGCTTGGAAATTGTCCTCAGCACGTCAGAGAAAATGCGTAACCTGGACTGGGTCGGGTACGGCTTCTTGACTCCTGCGCTTGTTCTCTTCTGCATGTCTCTCGCCTGGAGCGGGAACCCATATTCATGGACTGATGCCCATGTGCTGGCCACGTTCCTCATTGGTGTACTGTCAGGAGTGGCCCTTATCGTCTACGAGACATTGGTCAAAAAGAACGGCATATTTCATCATCGTCTCTTTCGCGATCGAAACTTTGCACTCGCTTTGGGTTGCATCTTTGCCGAGGGCATAGCATTCCACTGTGGCAACAACTATTTCGCCTTTGAAGTCAGTGTCCTCTTTGAAACCGATAGTCTTGTCATCGGGGCCCAGTACAGCATGGCCTTCATAGCTCTGGGTATTGCTGCCATCGTGAGTGGTATATGGTGTTCTATGAGTAAGGCTTTGCGTTTCCCGATTATCCTGGCCTTTGGCTTCAAGATCCTGTTCATGGTCCTGATGGCTACTGTCTCCAAGTCCACACCTCAAGCTCTCATCTGGATATACCTCATAACTCTAGGTCTCGGATTGGGTATTTGCATGCCAGCGCTGATTACGGTAGCTCATTTTGCAACGCCTCGAGAATTGATCGCGATTACATCCGGTCTTATGATTTCTATTAGAAGTTTGGGAGGATCTATTGGGTTGGCCGTCTTCAACGCTATCTTCTCTAACGGACTTTCATCCAATTTGGGACCCAAGATATCTTATGCCGTCTTGCCACTTGGCTTCCCCGAAAGAGAGTTGCCTCAGCTCATACCCGCCCTTGCCCATAACGACACAGAGGCGCTCAAACAAATTAACGGCATTTCTCCAGAAGTAATTCGCGCTGGCGTTGATGGTCTTCTGGAAGCTTACCGTGTAAGCTTTCGCGGTGTCTGGCTGACCACTGCGAGTCTGTGTCTCGTCGCTAGCATTGGTGAGTGGATAACAATTGCGAGTGAACTTCAGGGAGAATTTGTTTGCTAATCATCCGTCTTAGCCGGTTTCTTTCTCCGCGATCCAACCGAAAAGTTCACTTCCCAGATCGATGCGCCCATTACACCGGATACAGAGGTTGTAGAGACTGAGAAGAGCAGGGTTTAAAATTCCCATGGGTACCTAATGATAGCTTAATGCCCAGTTACCTAGGCATCTAGTTAGGTAAATAATATTATATATAGGTACTTATAGGTATTTTAGAATATTCTTATAATACTTATAATATATATAGGTACTAGAAATTACCTATAGGTATCTATAGGTAATATTATACTCTTTTATATAACTCTTAAAAGTAATATAAATATAATATATTTATAGTAATTATTTATAATAATTTATATAAAAAGTATATTTATATATATAAAAAAAATATTAAATTAAAATATATACTATTTATATAAAAAGTATTATTAATTTCTAGCTAATTACTTAATATTAATACTTTAAGAATCTATTCTTTTAATCTAGCTTTTAACTTATAATAATTACTATAAGTTAATATATTAAGCTTTATTTAGTTTAGGTCTTTTTAAAGGTATATAAAGATAAGAGTTAATAAAATCTAAATTATAAAAAGATTAAAATAAGCTTAATAGTATAAGTAATAGAAATTAGTTAGTAAATAATTATAAAAGTTATAAGTCTTAAGAATAAAAGGAAAATATTTATAATTAAGAAAAAATAGAAAATAGTTATTAATAAGTTACTAATAAAGTATTTATATAAATAACTTCTTTTTTATATATTATTAGTAGGTAAAAGAAGGTTAAATATTATAATATCTCTTTAAGTAATATAAAATATATAAAGGCTTTTTATAGCTTTTTAAGCCAATCTAGGAAGTCCTTTATAAAAGAAAATAGCTTAAATAAGTTTAAGTTAAAAGACTCTTAAGATTAATTTAAAGCTATAAAATAGAAATATAATAAAAACCTTTCTTTAATTAAAGAAACCTTTAAAATATATTATTTATATTAGTATATAAAGCAATATATACTTTATACTCTTTTAATTATAATAATACTTAGCTATATTATAAGAAAGTCTTTAGCTATATAGCTTAATATAAAATATTTAGAATTATAAGTAATATAGGCTTAGAATTAAAGGAGGCTTTCTCTAGATTGCCTTTCTATTTATTATATTAATTAATAATATAATATAATACTATACTAAATATACCTTCTTTAAAGAAAGATCTATATATAGTTAAAGCTAATTTTTAAGAGTAGCTAGCCTATAAACTATAATAAGTATATAATTATTATATTAAATTACTATAAATACCTTTTTAAGATTAAAAAAACTAAAAAGAAGATTCTATTCTTCTATTAATAGTAATATAAATAGATCTATATAGCTAGATATATATTAAGAGGTATAAAGTTAAATAAAGTTAGCCTTAGCTTATTCTTTAATACTACTAATACTTAAAGATAGAAAAATAGATTAAATACTACTTTAATAAGTATTTTATTTTAATTTTAGTAAAAGTAAAAGAAAAAGAATAATAAGATAAGGGGTCTTAGTAATAAATAAATTTATATACTTATATAGCTTTATTATAGCTTAATAAATGCTATAAAAAAGAACCTTTACTTAAGGTTAATAATTTTAGCTGCCTTTAAGTAGGAAAAGCCTTTTTTAATAAATACTAAGATAGTAGCTAATAATCTTAAGCTAAGTCTATATAGTAGATAAGCTATTAATAGCTAAATAACTAATAGAATTAAAAAGATAAATAAAAATATAAGTATAATTAATAAGGTAATTAATTTACTGCTAATTTTTAATAGTAATCTTATAATTCCTATTAAAGTAGTCTTTAAACTATTCTTAAATAGATAGTTTTAGTATCTTAGCCTTTATAAGCATTATAATTATTAAGTTCTATTAAGTTAAGATATTATAAATTAATTTTAAAGGTTATAAAATAGTTTTATCTTATATTTAGTAAGCTTAAATCTATTTAAATTTTTATATAAGCTTAGGACTTTAAGTGAATTTAATAGTAAGGCAATAAACCTAGAAGATAATTAGTTATAATTAACTTAGTAATTACTATATGTAATTACTATAAGAAATATATTATAAGAAGAAATATATATACTTAAAGAATAGATAAAGATAAATAATTAATTTATAACTTGCTATTTTAAGGCATTAAATTAATTATCTATTAGATCCTTATTATTAAGGCTTTTATTTTAAGAAAGGTTATTTCCTTTATCCTTATCCTTATTATAATTATTACCCTTTAAAATTACTATCTTTTAAGATATAATTCTAATACAATTTATAATTTCTTATATAATAAAGTTTAAAATATAAGCTATATATTATATAAAATAAAAGCAAGGTAAAGGTATAGGCTATAACTTAATTTTAATTTTATAATTTAAATTCTTAATATTAAGATATATACTATTATTTATTATAATTACTTAAAGGCAATTTAGAAGATAATAATTCTAAAGGCTATATATTATATAAGAGTTTAGTATAACTTTACCTTAATTCTTAAATATATTAATAAATTTAAGTATAATCCTTTTAAGTTACTATTAAGTATTAAGAAAATAGATAAAGATATTAAAAATAGTAAACTTATTACAAGGTATTAACTATATATTTAATATAAAAGAGACTTTAGCCTTTAAAAGAAGAGTTTAAAGAATAGCCTCTTATAAAGATAAAGACTTATCTTAAATTTATTTAATAAAAGTTAAGCTACTAGGTAATTAAAAGTATAATAAGATAAAGGCTATAAGCTACTAAAATACTAAATTTACTATAATATTTATAAATAAATAGCTACTAGTAATAAAATAAGTAAGATAATAAATAAATTCTATTTACTATTTAGTAGTATTAATCTATTAAAAGTAAGCTAGAATTACTATATTTAATTATTATAAATATACTTATATTAAAATTAAAATGTATTATATTAATTTCTTTAAATATTCTTATTCTAAAAGCCTTTTTCTTATAAATAGCTAAGTTTAAATGCTTATATATACTTAATATACTAGTTTTAGATATATTAGGATATATTAGAGTAATATAATAAAAGCAGTATATAATCTATAGTCTTCTATTTAATCTCTATAGACCTTAATTAAATTAAAACTAGCTAGAAGAGTTTCTCTTTCTCTAGAAGATTTTTAAAGCCTTTAACTCTAGTAATTAAAGTAAATAGAAAATACTAGGTGCAGATTTAATATATAATATCTACTATTATATTATTTTCTACTAAAGAAAAAAGGCATTAATAGTAAAAGGGTTAAATAGAATATAAAATAGCTTACTAAGTATAGTTAGTTTAAGGCTAAGTAAGCTTTATAAAGATATTTTAGTAATAAAATATTAAAAAGTTAAAATGTCTCTGCAGCAATACGCAAGGTATAGCTAATAGAGTCTTATATAATAAGAGAATACAATATAATGCTTATTTTTAGCATATTATAATATAAGGCATTATATACTATGCTAAAAAACATAATAACCTTAAAATTAAGTCTTAAGGTTATATAGCGCTGCTACCTTAAACCTTATAATTTAACTAAATAAGTAGCCTTAATCTATAAGCATAAAAAAGATATTTCCCCTAGCCTTAGCAGGCTAAATGCCTTCTCTATTATTACCTAGTTAAAGCGATTATTACTAAGGCTTTAACCTAAATAGACTATCTTAAAATAGGCTAAAAACCCTAAAATCTATTATAAGATATACTACTATATAATTAATATTAATAATAGCTAACCTAGCTATAACTATCTAGTTAAAGCAATTAATACTTATATATCTAGTAACCTAATAAAAATCTATAGCCTTAAGCTTAATATTATATTAATCCTTTAATCTTTCTTAAAGTATTATAAAATTATAAGAGAATACCTACTATATATTAATAAACTATTAATAATATAGTAAGTTAATCTTATAATCTTTAGCTACTAAGTATAACTACTTAGTATTAATAAAGATAAAGCTAAAGATAAAGCTAAAAATAAGGCTCTTATTAATTATATTGCAGATTAGATAGAGGCATTAAAAGACTTAGCAAATTACCTAGAATAGGGTTAATGCCTATTAAGGTAATAGCAGGCCTTTATTAATAGTATTATATTAAGTAGCAGTAACAGTCTATACTAGCTATAGTTTATAGAGTTAAGATATATAGTTATAATAGTTAATTTAGTAGTATAAATGTTATATTGCAGGAATTAAGAGCTATTATAGCATAAAGGAGAGGAAGTAAGAGGGAAAAGAGAAGGAAAAAGGTAAATTAGAAAATAAAGGTTTTAGTATTAAGAGAAAAACTGTAAATATTAGTAGACTGAAGCTAGCTTAGCAAGTTAGTAATAGATTAGATTAGGTTATAAGGCAATGCAGTGCAGTATAGGGAATATAAATTAAGGGTAAATACAGCTAATTAATACTTAGAGTAATAAAATATAACTTAGAATTAATTTAAAAGTAAAAAGAAATTTTTAAAAAGAATT
Organism: Fusarium xylarioides; assembly: GCA_013183765.1. NCBI lineage: Eukaryota > Fungi > Ascomycota > Sordariomycetes > Hypocreales > Nectriaceae > Fusarium > Fusarium xylarioides. The sequence continues at coordinate 20,212 of SRZU01000284.1, read as the reverse complement.
ACTATAAAAGATTATTACTTTACTTAATAACTTTAAACTAGAAGATTTATAATTATATTAATTAATTTTAGCTATAATAAACTAAAGCTATATTAAGTTAAAGTAAGCCTTTAATATAATACTTAAGACTTTAATATATTTTATTATATAAATGCTAGATTATATTTAGTTAGCTAAAATAGCTATCTTTACTTAAACTTAATAAGAATCTAACTATAAATAAAAAAGGTTTTTTAATTCTTATTTTTCTTTTTTTTTATAACTTATAAAAATTTTAAAATAATATAAATATATTACTTTTAAAATAATACTTAATAATCCTAAAAGTAAAATTCTTTTTAAGGTATATATTATATTAATATTTTACTTACTATATATATTTATTTATCTTTGTTGAATTACTGTTGATACTACTGTTTATTGCCTTAGCATCAGTTATCATTTCACAGGGCAAATATGCTTAGTTAGGTAAATTCTGTTCAATTGACTATAGCCTCATTTTGCCTGCTAAAGGACTCTTTAACTTTCAGTTATAAACTCTTTCTTATGCATAGAATTTTTTTTATCCTATACAATTAACTTTGCAGAATTTTCCAGGCGATTCCATCACGCACGAACTCTAAACGCCGCCTATGACAGTCTGTGAGGCCTGCCCCCGCCCTGCAAAGCTTGAATCTCTGTGCCTAGGGTGCTTAGCCGCTGCACCTCCCTGTCAAGCCACCTTATGTGGCGGGAGCTCCCAGTCAAGCGGCGGAGGAGCTTGCACTCAAAGATGACTAGCTGAAGCAACTGGTTATCTGTCTGCTGACCATGGCTGATGGCTGATACCTGCCTGGCTTCCCTTTGTATCCTGAATTTGGCCCCAGGGGTCAAATTGGTCTGAAGGAAAGTGATGTCATTACTATCGATCAGTTGGTCATCACGATAGCCAGTAGGGATAAGCTGCAGGCGTTGTCGATCGACGGTTGCCGGTTGCGCGTTGAGCGAGTTCGACATCTTGACTACGATTAAGGTTAGCGTTGCTGATCTTATGTAGTCGGGGTGGAGAACCTGCATCTGATGGAGGCTTGGTTGGTTTCTTGACAGTTTTGTAATTGTCAAGACGACTTTGAGGATGGATAGATTAGGAAAGGTCAAAGTCATAGGGGAGTCGCAGACCCTGTCAGTCAGGCTTTTTAAAGCTCTTTAGCTGGTCAGGCGATGTATTTATCATGATTAGAGTTGCTTGAGATGCTGCAGCCTAAAGGTAACCTTATTGATTAAGTTTATTGAGACTTCAGTCTAGCTAGAGACTTTATTGTTGATACTTCTGTGGCTTATTGAAATACCTGGGTCCCATTTATTAGTTGTTACTGGGTTAAAGCTATAAAAATATATTTATTTATTAACTATTTTATAAGTATTACTACTTTAATTAAATTAATAGTTAAGCTCTTATACTTTAAGATTTACCTTATAATATAGTAAAAAATTATAATAGTTAAATATAAAGCTATTAAGTAAAATTAAAAATAAACTAAAAAGGTTAAGAAGAAAATATATAATATAAAATAAGTAAAAGCCTTAAGGTTATATATAGTAGCAATTAAAATAAAATAGTAAGTTAATTCTTAAGTACTTTCTACTATTTATATTAATATAATAAGTAAAAATTCTTTAGAATATCTATTAACTTTAATATATAATTAAACTTCTTATATTATAATTGCTATTTTAGTAAATTATTTAAGAAATTAAGTTAAATATAAAGTTTAATTTATAATTTTAGTTATTAGTAATTAAAGTGCTTTAAGAAATAAGTAAAAGCTTTATTATTATGCTATTTAAAAGTAAATTAAATATTTATACTTTAGAAATCTTAATTAAGTATAATTAGGCTTAAACCTATATATAATCTATATAAAGTATATAACTTTATATTATATTAATATAAAATTAATAAAGATAATTTATAAAAATATAAAATCTTAAAATAGCTTTTTAAAATAATAAATAAAAGGTATATTAGCTAATTACTATAAATAATTAGCTTAATTAACTCCTTACTATACTTTAACTTAAGTAAATAAAAATCTTTAGTATTTTATTTCTTATACTAATATTAGCTATATATTTTTTACTTATTTCTCTCCTTTAAAGAGTCTTAAAGGCATTAAGGTAATTTAAGGTTTAGTATTAATAAGCTTTAATAGCTTATAAGCTTTAATAAGAAGCTAGAATATAAAATAATTAATACTTTTAAAATGCTATAATACTTCCTTACCTAGGCTTAAATGCTATAAGGTAATATTATTCTAAAGAGATAAAAGCCTAAAAAGGTAATCCTATATAGTAAATATATACTTCTACTAGCAATAGATTTATTAGATCTTTTTAAGTATAAAAAGTTTACTAGTTTAATAAGGATATTAATAAGCTTCTTATTATACCTATTATCCTTAATAATAAAAGACTTAAAATCTATTAAGGTTATTATAATAAATTAGTATATTATAAAATCTTATAATAATATTATCTTACTATTACTTTTATATTAAAGGGAACTTAAAGAGAAGAATATTTTTATATACTTAACTTAAATCTAGAAGCTTACTAAAAGGCTTCTATATAAAAGCTTAATTATCTATAAATAATTTAAAAAATAGATTAAAAGGCTTAAGTGCCTTTAGATTCTTTAGTTTTATAATATACTAAATATATAATTTAAGTTAAGAAAAGATATTTAAACTATAAAGTAGAAGTATAAATTATTTATAGCTAATTATAAGTAAGTAATTACTATAAATAATTACTATAAATACTTACTTAAAGAACTTAAACTTAGTTTAGATAGTATTAATCTTATACTTAATATTTTAAAAGTAGTTTATAATTTTATTACATTTAACTTATAAAAAATATAATATAGCAATTATTAGCTATTTAATATAAATTATATAAATTTTAAGATTAGCTTAAATAATTAGCTTAAATTAATTTAAAAATATTATATTTTTATATTATAATCTTTTATTACTTAATTTATTTATTAGTTTTTAGTAGGATTATAGCTTAACTTTTATTTTAATTAAGCATTTTATTAATAGAAGTAAGCTAGTAATTATTCTCCTTAGTAAGATTATTAATATCCTCTTAAAGAGAATTATTATTATTTTATAGGATTTTACTAGCCTTAAAAGTTAATACTATAAATGCTTTATCTTTAAAGAGATTATAATATTTACCCTTTTTAATATTACCTTAAATTAGCCTTTAAATATTAGTAAATAAAATATACTTACTAGTTTATACTATAGTTATTAAAAGTAATATCTTTAAATGCTTTTTTAATTATCTTATTAATATTAAGATAATCTATATATTAGTAGAGTTTAGTCTTTAAGTAACTTTATTGCTAATTAAAGTTCTTTTTTATAGTTTTATATTTATAGCATTTTATAAGAAGTATATCTATTCTAGTATAAGCTTTCTTTATATAAGGATTTATTAATAAATCCTCCTTAGGCTTTTATTTATATAATAGCTAACTAGGTAGATGCCTTAAGAGGATTAGCTTAAATAATTACTATAAGTGCAAATAAGCTCTTTATCTTAGCTTCTATTACTTATTTTTTCTACTTTAAGAAAAATTAGAAAATAGTAGCTCTTACTATAATATATAAGAAAGATAGAGGCTAAAGTATAAAAATTAATATCCTTATAATTAAAGGTAATTATATCTTAAAAGCTAAAAAATTAAGGGTTTAAAGGAGATAAGTTTAAAAGGAGATTAAGATTTCTAGCATTATAGTAGAAATAAAAAAATAAATCTTAAATTTAAAGTACTAGTTCTAAATAGGTAATAATTAGTAGAATACTTTCCTTTAATTAGCTTAAAATTTATAATAAATTATTATACTAAGACTTATTACTTAAAAAACTAAATCTTAATATTAACTTAACTTTAACCTTTTAAATCCTTTAAATTTTAGAATTTATAAGTTTTAAGTAAAATTTAATATTTCTTTTTATTTTAGCCTTTTTAATTAATCCTTTTATAGTAATTAATTAAAATAATTACTTTTATTAAGCTTATACTTTAAATTTTAATACTATATAACCTTTTAATTTTTATAACTTCTAATTTTTTTTTCCTTTATTTTAAGAGTTTTTATCTTTAATCTCTTTTTCTTATAGTAATTTATTAAGATAATTACTTTTAATTTCCTAATTACTTAAAATAACTAGTAGCTAAAGCCTTTTTCTATAAGTAGCTTAAAAGACTACTAGTAGTAAATAGCCTTAAAAGTCTATTACTAGTAAATAACCTTAAAAGTCTATTATTAGTAAAATGCCTTAAAAAAGTATATATAAAGCCTAAGTATTAAAAGGAAAATCTTACCTTAAGGGTCTTATTATTACTTTTAATAAGCAGTTTATTTATACTATAATTCTTTTCTTTAATACTATTATAAATTGCTAAATAAAGGATTATAAAATCTAAATTCTTAAGAGCAATAAGCTTACTATTATATATACCCCCTTTATTTACCTTATTTATAAAATTATATTTAATATAACTAGAAACTGTATTATAGCTTTTACTTATATTACTTTTAATATTATTAGTACTTTTAAAGAAGTAATTAAAGCTTTTATATATTAGCTCTTTAAAGGTAAGTTATTTATAATAATTTTATATAATAATTAGTTATATTAATTAATTTTAAATTTAAATATTAATCTTCTATTTACTTATACTAGCTATAAGATTATTTAAAAGAAAAATATATAAATATACTATTATATTTAGTATATTATAATAAATCTTATAAATAATTACTTTTAGTAAATAATTAATTTAAATACTATTAAATTACTTTTATTCTTTAATACTAAGGAAAATTAAATAGTATAATATATATAAAATTAAATAGAATTAAAAGAAATTTAAGCTTATAAAAGAGATAAATGTATTAAAGCTTAAATATATGCTATTAAGAATACTAAAATATAAAAATAGTAATAAGATAAATAGAAAATATCTAAAATATAAATTAACCTAGAAGATCTAGTAGCTAGACTTAAAAAGGCTTTTAATAAGCTAAATAAAGATAAAGCTATATTTAATTAAAAGATATAAGATAGAAGTAAAAATAAAATTAATTAAAAGATATAAGATAGAGATAAAAATAAGATTAATTAAAAGATATAAAATAGAAGTAAAGATAAGCCTAATTAAGAGCTATAGAATAGTAGTAAAGATATATATAAGAGTATACTAAAGGATTAAGTTTAAAGTAATAACTAAGCTATTATAGTTTTATGTTTTTTCTTAAAGGATTTATTAGAGTACTAAGAGTAAAGGCTTATAAGATACTAATTTACTATTAATTTAAAGTAATTATTATATTTAATTATTATAAATTAAAGATATATATTATAAATAATTTAAATTTTTATTTAAATATTAATTTATAATTAATCTTTACTTATAAGTACTTATATCTATATAATTATCTTATCTAGGTATCTGCCTATAGGTAGGCATCTAAAATAGGTATCTCTAGGTATATACCCCTATTAAATAGGTACCTATAGATACCTATAGGCTAGGTATTTTAAACCCTAGAGAAGAGGCTGAAGAGTCCAGGTGATTCTGCTTAGAAGGCTATACAACTTATAACAAGGACATTTCAGAGTTGTAGATTTTGATAAGATAGTGCAAGGCATTAATTCCATCTATTTATTGCTAACTACGGTTCTCCAACATCGTAAAGCCCATTTAAGGAAACCTCACAAATGGGGCCACATATGTTGTCATGTACACCCCCTTCTTCTGGGAGAAGTTGAATGACACAAAGGTATGCTCAGTTGGTGTCGCGACCGTATCGTCGACAACATCACGCCCACTGCAGTTGTTAGTATCATGGTCGTCTTGATCAGTAATTACTTACTATGCATCCGACACAATCTTCTTGTATGTGCCCTCTACGCCCCAAGCCCATCCTCTCTTCCGAAATACCTTCTCCATGGCTTCTGCAGCATCTTTGTCGTTCTTGAAGTATTGGTTCAAAGGAACATAAATCTTGACCTCGGGAATGTCCTGGCCAGGCTTGAGTTCCCAGCTGAAGCACGCTCCGCTGACATCAGGTTTGTCTTCCAATATCTTCTTTGAGAACTTCTCATCAAACTCTTTATCGCCTGGCTCGTTTATGAGAACGTGCCACATATCGCGAAGGATGGCTAGACCTTCCATTGTCGTTTTGTCTGTGACTTGGCCTCCCAGGGTGACGTGCTGTACAACTGCTTCCCAGGTGTTGGACTGGGGTTCGATGTAGATCTTGACTCGAGCGCCTTCTTCAGGACTTACGCAGTCGATACCAATAACCACAGTTAGTGGTGGGTCTTGATACAACTTGCTCTGGTACCGCTCAATCATGTCGATAGCTGGCCCGAACGATGGACCAAGGGGATCAAGTCGTCGGATGAGGTCAAACCCAGCTCTATCCGAATTTTGCTTTGCCGTCATCCACTTGATAACAGGGTAGAAATACGCCTTCATAGTCTGTTTTTCATCTTTGAGATCAAAGGCCAGAAACACCTTAGGTATGCGAATAGTATCCTTCGGCATCTTCTCTGCTAAAATCACAGCATCTTCCTCGGATGGATAGAATTCCGTGGCGAACTGATTAAACCAGCGGAAATCTGCGCCCGTCTTCTCGGCAATTCTTGGGATGGGATCTTCAGTGACACCATCTGAACCTGGAAACACGGGTTCATAACAGAAACGGACGTATGATTTGCCACTGTCACTATTGTTGAGACTAGTTTCGAATGGTGAGCCATTCGGGGTCAGGAGTGATCTTGCCCGGTCCTTTTCAGGCGCTCGCCCCATGGTCGGGATGATGTATTTGTCAAGGAACTCGAGATGAGCAGCTTGTTGTTCGGGAGTGTAGTCTCCCACGGATCTGAGGAGAGATGTGAGAACCGGTTTGGTGTGCTTCGTCCAGAAGGCTATGCCATCTTCTTTGGCTTTGAGGTCCGAGGGCCTGTTACTGATAAATTAGTTCGGTCAGTATATTGAGGTTTGCTCGGGCGTTGTGTCACACCTTTCTCCTGTGCTTTGAAGAGTTTCTTCGTGGTTGCTTGATGGTGCATGCATTTTGGGAGTAAGAAGCTCTAACGTCGATGCCATATTGTGAAGAGCTGTGATCTCAGTATTGAGATTTGGTTATGAGCGAAGGTTGTCAGCGCTGCCTGCCTTGCTGGAGACCTATGGTTTTGTCACTGCTGTGATGCTCTGTCCGATAAAGCCGTAGGGGCTAATGTCTGACGGCGGGGCCACTGAATAACCCTTGACAGTGGGAGTAACAGGCACCAGCTCACTGCATTTTAACGCACAGCTACGCGCCACGCGCACCTTTTATAGCTCTAACTTTCGGTGCTCTCTTGACTCGGACAAAGTGGTTCAAGCAATCACAGTTCAATTAGATTTTCGCCTCTGATTCGCAAATCTCATTGCTGACGCTTACTTTATTTCAGTCATGGACAATTTCGACAAGCGATTCACCACGAGTGATGGTGATACTTATGCCTACGACTACATCCCCGCCAACGACAACAAAGAAACGTTTCTCTTCATTCACGGTTGCCCGTCTTCGCGCTACGACTGGCGATATCAGTTCAAGGACCTCTCAGAAGCAGGTTATGGGGTCATTGCCCCAGACTGTCTCGGCTCTGGCGACTCCGACAAGCGCGCTGACCTTGAAGCTTACAATTTGAAGCGTCTCAGTGGGCACTTTATAGAATTGCTAGATCATGAGAAGATTGACAAAGTGATTGGCGTCTCACATGACTGGGGTTCTATGGTCATGTCTAGAGTTGTTGTTTGGCATCCTGAGAGATTTTCCAAGCTGGTGTTCATGTCGGCAGGCTATACAGCGCCTGGAGTATTCTTTGACATTGATGGGCTGAACGTTTGGAGTCAGAAGGAGCTTGGGTACATGCAGTTGGGTTACTGGTATTTCTTCAACTCCTATGATGCTGAGCAAGTTATCCTTGATCATGTATGTGCTTGACCCAGAGTCCTGTTGAACTAATTCGCTGACTTGTTTTAGCTAGAGTCATTCTTCCACCTCGCATACGCCGACGACAATTTCCTTTGGATAACAGGTCTTGCAGCCATCAACGGAACACGAGAATGGCTGACCTCTGACAAGACATGCCCCCTCCCCCCATATCTCACCGAACAAGACAAGACCCGCTGGCTCGAGATAAACAGACGCAAGGACACCATCAAGGGCCTGCTCAACTACTACCGTTCCCTCATGCGTGGAATCCAAGCAGAGGATGAGGATCCACTGTCAGATGAGCAACGCATGCTCAAAGTTCCAGTTCTTGGTATCTGCGGCGGTGGAGATATGGTTACACGGGCGGATCAGATTGGGAGGGGTATCACACCATATGCAAGCAAGGGCTACAAAGAAGTGGTTCTCGAAGGAGCGGGACACTGGACCATGCTTGAAAAACGAGCCGAAGTGACAAATGCGCTGCTGGAATTTGTCCGTGAGGATTCATCATGAACTGCTGGGTTACAGTGCTGGTTACCACTGCGTCATTTAGGAGTAAGCGGGAATTTACAAAAGTACCAAATTATCTTGAAAACTTGGCTTGCATGATCCTACATCAAGATCAGAAGTTTGAGGGATTGGATTGCAATATGCATATGCATCGCTGCATTCATCCTCTTCTGATGTTCTCTGCCAATGTTTTTATTCTGCTGCCTTGTCTTATGCGGGGTGAAGGATCAACGCCCATGTTTTATCTATGCGGGGTATCATTATTGTGAGTGGGGGATACTCCTGGGGAAGTGCAATTAGGATCACCAAATATGCCATTGGAGGGGCTAACACTTGACTAGGGAAGAGGAGTTGATCCTTTGAACTTCCGAGGTGTTCATGCATGCTCGAGCGTCGGTCTGCTGAGACATTTAGGCTCTGTTCTATGTATCTGGTCATAAGCTGCGATCGGACTTAACATTCCTGTCACTCATTGCTGTATCAAGACTCAATTGAGACTAATTTCTTACTGCAGTTTGCTCTACATGCCGAGATCTCTCTATGCCATTTCAAGCATGGTTCCTCTTCTTCAACGTAGTGAGGAATCGTCCGCATGGCTCGTCAATGGTGACCTTCCGAACATTTTCCGGTCTCTTATCCAATCTCCCAAAGTCGTAGTCCATAAGCAAGTGCGTAAGCGTAAGCTTAAGCAAGTTGCTAGTGAAGAACCTTCCAGGACAAGCTCCCCTTCCAAGTCCAAAATTCAAGAAATCCGGTGAGATATCCGTCATCTTAGGACGCTCCGGATCTTCCATTGATCGTCGGGGATTAAACCCGCCAGGGTATGTCCGCTCATCTCTCTGATAGGCCTTGATGGGTGCAGCAAGGATGGCACCCTGCGGCACATGGATGCCGTTGGAGAAAGTGAAGCCGCCCTGCTTACCCACGGCTCGCTCAATGCCCGTCTCACCGATTGGGTTGTAACGAATGCTCTCTCGGATGAGGGAGTCCATTAGCGTCAGCCTCTGGAAGAATTCATGTGAGAATGCATCGCCTTTTCCCATTTCCTGGCTTATCTCGGCGCGCAAGTCGCTGATCATGGCTTCGTAGTCGCCTGCGGGGAGTGAGATGAGGTCATATACCAGATTGGTCATTGTGACGAGGTTGGTGTACGATTGGACAAAGTTTAGAACCATCATTCTGGCGACAATAACCATTGGCTCGTACTCTGATGGTCCGTTGGGGTCCTTTTTGGCGGCCAGGATGATGGCGCTCAGCATGTCATTCTGGGAAATATCAGCCGCTGTCAAAAACAAATGGTAGATCTTCAAACTTACAGGGAGATCTGGTTCAATGTCCTTTTCTTCAGCCTCATCAATGATAGCCATGCGCTCCTTCAGCACAGGTGTCGCGTGCTTGGCAGCTGTCTCAATGCATCGCATCAGCGGGCGGCACATGTAAGGCAGCAGAAGCCTGTAGAGTGTCAGCATCCTATCACTGTAATCGACAAGAGACCATTATCTTGGGGCTGCTTACGGGCGAAGAAATGGTGGGATGAAGCGGGCGTACAGCGCTGACGCAAAGAACGTGGCGGCGTATTCAGCGGTAGCATCTCTGTACTCTTTGTTGTCACACAAAGGCTGACCTGAGATAATACGGTTGGCAGATCTGCTGAGAATAGCACTGGCTGTATCCCACATATTTATCTGCACAACACCATTGGGGTCAAGTTTTGAGGCGATATTGTCATCTAGAGCAGCCTTCATCTCCTCATTGACCATAGGCATTTTATCTGCCACCCTTTGGTAGAGCTCTTTGTGGACAACATTTCTGTAGACGGGGTGAATGACGATATGAGGACCAAGGGTAGTGTAGTCAGGTACGAGGGCTTGCAGAGTGTATCTCTTGAGAGAAATGTCATTCTCAGGTTGTTTGACGTATTCATTGAGGAGCTGCTTGGGCACCATAAGCATGAAACCAGTGCTGCAGTGGGGGATTGGGACGAGCTGAATACCGCCATGGCCAGCTTCAAGTATCTAATCTTGTAAACATTGGACCCCAAAGCGAAAAATGGTATAACTTACCTTGCGATGAGTCTCCTTGAAATATTCTCGAGACTTGAGGGCAACTTCATATGATGCTTTCATGAATGTACCGACACCTTTCTTATCACCTGCCCAGTTGAACTTTTGGTAATCCTTTGAGAGTGCTGCCTGAAAAGCAGGTTGCATGAGGTGTAGTAACCATGCTGCAGTGGTACCAATGATTGTGTATACAACAATGCGAGGCAGAAACGCCTGAATGGTGGTAGCGAGATCAACAGCCATTGTGACAAAGCCTGAGACTGGAAAGAATGGTAAATTGTCCCAAAAGTGGAGGTCAAAGCTGCTTGTAAAGGTCTCGCTAAAGTGAGTGATGAAGTCAAGGGTAAAAAAGAATCTTGACTGGAGTAAAGACGACAATCAATATCTTGTTAATACGCCCCACCTCGAGAATGCGACCGTCACTTTTTAGGATCCAACCCCAAGAATCTGAGTAGCCAATGGTTTCTGTGAGAATGCTGCCGCCTGATGACGATCGAATTTTTTCTGTATGCAAGAGTCTTATTCAGGGTCGGATCGACTTCTTGGAAATATCTCGTCATGAATCAGAGTCTGCTGCACGACTTCGCTTACATGACGAGGGCGGACAATCCTGCTCGGAGATCCTTGTCACAGGATACCAGTGATTGGATGGTATTCTTGCCGCGTATTCATTGGTGGTGAAGTGTGAATGATAACGTGGGAGGCTTGGGATGCATTAGGTACATGCTAATTTTGGGACTGATGGGACTTGCTGATGGCTCTTGGTCAATGACGGAACAGCTTGGCGAGAGGAGTTGGGTCGGGGTGGCCGTGAATCACTGAGAAATTCGCTGTCTGATACCCGAAGCCGACAAGTGTCAGTGAAAGGAGGAGAAAGTATCGGCGATTGTGCGCGCGAAAGCATGGCAGCCTCCTACGTTGTATTTCTCTTCTCTTCTCGTCCTTATGACGTTTATTTACCTGGTACCTTTCCTTTGACAACTTTTCCATCTGCTGATCACACTCTCGGCTTTGTTCAACATCAAACATGTCCAGGACGAATACCTTTTACAGCCTCGGGGTAATGCCTGCATTGATGGGGCTGGGGCATCTGGCTCCGGCCATAGGGGCTATACATACTGCGACCGGCTCGTACCACTTTCCTGTGAGGCTACTCGGACTTATCGGTACCATATCAGCTGTCGTTGACTGTAAGTCATACTCTTGGTCCAGTTTAAGTTCATCTCAGGGATATGTTACTGATCATCCTCCCTTTCAGCCATGGATACATACAAAGACCTCTCGCCATCAAACCGACCTGCCAAGTGGAAATGGAACCTTTGGGTATATGGCCTCTGGTCCATTGTCCTAGCCTGCACTGCAACGTTGGACTTTCACACCATATACGATATATATCGTGTCCTACCTCTTGGTCTGGCTTGGGGAATTCCTTGCGTTCCGTTGTACTCGATCTCCAAAGGGTGGATTCTTAGCAAGCCCAAAACTCTGGTAAGCCCAACGCTCATTCTAAACACATAACATATCCTTACATTTTTAGCTCTTCGAAGCAAAGTCTTTGGTGGTTGCATTCTGCATGGCAAGTGTCTGTGCCGAAGCAAGCATGGCCTATTGCTGTCGGCAGAAGGAGTACCAATGTACGAGCAGGGATTTACGAGCCAGAAGCTTCTATCTCGCCGTCTTATACCAATTCTTCCGTGAGACCTCATGCGACATCAGAGATATTCCAGAAGATACCAAGGAAGGTCTCAAAACATTGCCGGTCAAGCTCGGCAAGCAGAACACGGTATTGCTCTTAGCTACGGTTGGCGTTCTAGCCGAATCAATTCTCACTCATGGTATCGACATAACAAGCACAGGAATTATTGTGAAAGCCCCGCTAATTGCCCGTGCATTCTTACGAGTCGGCTTGACAATGGCGGCGTATTGGCAAGTCTTGAGATTTCCGAGGCAGAATTCATGCGCTTGGGGATCTATGTCGTTACTGGGACTGACTCCGGTGCTTTTTGCACAAGCTGCGCTTCATGACTGAACGGCATCTAGGGGAAAGTTCTGAATGACTCGAGGTTTATTGAGCTTATATGTACAGCATGGTGCGAACAAGCGGGGAGTTTTGGGGATGTTCTTAGATATAGATAGCTATTGAATAGAGTACAACCTGCCAATGTCTCAATATCTCACAGTCTTCATCGGATACAGTGTCATGCTATATCAAGATCTCTCATTGAACAAACAAAGCCGCTATCTCAAAGGCTGAATCGTAACTATCCAAGCTATCGCGGCCCCTCCCAGCTGAAATAAAAGATCTCGGTCAAAGCTTAGACTCTCTACTAGCATGACTGAGCTGCTCAAGGTAATCCATCAAGTCTGTCCACATCTTTTGCGGTAACGAGTTGGAAAACCAAGTGTTCCCTTCATAGTCTTTACCAACCACCACAAACACGCTCGATATGGCGGAGACAGTGTTGTGTCCGGGATCAGAAGCTTGATAATACACAGGATGTCCCCTCTTCCCCCTTCTTGTTTCAGAGCTTACCTCTTGCTCTATCGCGGGGCTGAAGTCCAACTTCTCAGAGAGATCTCCTTTGCTCCAATTTGACATGAACTGGGCAGCCATGTTCGTGCTTCCAAAGACGACAGGCATATTGTTTGTCTTCATAGACTCCACTGAGAGCGCCGTTGAGGCTTTTAGCTGTTCCTCTGTGGTCTGTGCTTGTATGGCCTCTCGCACTTGGAGAGCAAGTTTCCCCAGTGGTAAGTCCAAGATTTCGTTGGCACGACGGAACACAAAGGCATTGGTAGGAGAGTTCTGCACGTATGCCTTGTCTGGTAAGAACACCGATCGGGCTCGACTTCGAGGGTCGACAGCCATGATAGTTGCCAGATCTCGATTCTTACCCCGGCCTTGGTACTTGGCCAGCATTAGGCAAGAAAGAGCGGCAAAGACATCGCCCTCGCTGATGAAAGGCTTGTCATTTGTTGCTTCTTCGTCCAGGTGTCCTCTCGCTTGTTGCATCATCCTGCTAACTGTATCTTTCGGGATACACAGAGTCCGCGACTGAATGTTGCCGGATCTCCACGATTCATACAGGCTTCGTAAGCCCCAGACTTTGAAACGCCAGCCATCAAGAATCTTGTCTGCAAGAATATGGCGTTCCTTAGGCGGCGATTTGAGCATGTCATCAAACACATCTTTCCGGTATCCTGGCATTTGGATGACAGCTTCTGGCTTCCCTGCAAGGACCTGACTCCAACCCTCGAATATGGCAGACAATCCCATCAGGTCAGTTGTCACATGGGAAAACGTCAAGTTGACAAGAGTGCCATCAGTGAAGGTTTGGACATGGAGACAGAACTGAGGTATGTCGGAATGAACAAAGTCGTCCATATTGCGAGGCGTCTCGGGCCGGAGTCCAAGAGCGCAGAATTCTTTCGGTCCAGTATAAGTAGAGATACTTCCGGTTGGCTTGGGTAACCGTGAAGCCAACGGATGTTCTGATATTGGGGTTTCAAATTCTTCTTGGGTGAAATAAACTGCCGGTCGCTTTTCTGTGAATTCTCGCGGGACATGTATTTCGAGTCCGCCGTCTGACTGTATGCGGGTCAGTATTGAGAAACTTCCGACAGTCATGAAGCCATACCCTTTGCCGAAATCTTCCACCTAATCTCCGCCAGCCCTCCAACTCAAATAGTTTGGACAGAGCCTCATTCAATTTATGTGGATTCAATACCTCTTCAAATTGCAAAGTCCAGACCAGCACGATTCCCCGCGCCGCTGCAGTATCGTCAAACAAGTGCACCGGAATGATGTCATCTGACTCAACAGTGTCGGGGAGAGGACGTTGCGCTTCCTTCCTGAAGAAGGGTAGGTAATTGAGCAAAGCCGCCATTGTCGCCGATATCAGAGACTTTGAAAATTGGTGCAATGACTGCCATGATGCGGGGGGGATTTGTTGGTCTGTACGAGTTGCCGCCATGATAACAAGCGAGATGCCAAGCTGAATGGATGGCAAGGTAGCATGCAGAGGATTACATTCCCTGCTCTTCCTCTGTGGTGCGGGGTTTTCGATGCCCCTCCTCTGCCCTGGCAAGGCAGCAGTTTAAGGATGAGCTAATATTTCCAAAGGATGGCTCCCCAGGCGAGATGTTTTGAATGGCTGACTAGCTGGAGGAGCTGGTGGATTTGGCTAAGCGGTGTTCACCAAGTACAATGTGGAACATGAGTTGAGGCGGGGGCAGGCAGACACCTACCATAACTTGTTGTGCAGAGAAATATGAAGCAAATCACTGTTGTTACAATCAACCTGTGAATAGAGTCAGAAATAATTGCAGTGAACATAGGGCTCGCCATATTTGCCCGTATTCTCTTATTCACGGCCCTGCTTGTTGTGCCCCTGGCTTACTTCTTAACCTACCAGACCTCAACAGAACATGCGCCCTATGTCCAAGGAAGAAACAAAACAGTACTTTTCCTCACAAACAGCGAGCACGGTCTATCCAATGTGCATCTTGCAACTGCATCGGTGATACTAGAGAACTACCCAGATATAGAAGTTCATTTCGCTTCATTTCCAACTATTGAGCAAAAGCTGGAGCGAGTTTCCTCATTCGCCAGGATTAAATCCCCTCATGCTAAATCCATTGCTTTCCATGGCATTACAGGTCCGACATTTATGCAGGCAATCGCCAGAGAAGGTCGAAGCTTCATATCCCCTCCCGGATGGAGAGGTATCGCTACTTTGGCCCAGCACATACAGCTTTGGATATCACCATGGACGTTTGAAGATCATGTACATTTGTACAACGAACTTGGTGGCATTATTGATGATGTTGATCCGGCTGTCATTGTGCTCGACAGTTGGTTCCGCCCAGCTATAGATGCCACGCGCAAAAGAAATAGGCAACATGCCTTCGTCACGCCGAATACTCTTTTAGACCATTTCCTGGGTATTCAGCCGT
Organism: Fusarium xylarioides; assembly: GCA_013183765.1. Lineage (NCBI taxonomy): Eukaryota > Fungi > Ascomycota > Sordariomycetes > Hypocreales > Nectriaceae > Fusarium > Fusarium xylarioides. Next base: position 4,632 of record SRZU01000284.1, on the reverse strand, counting down.
TCTGGGATATGCTCTGGAAATACCCTGCGTCAGTCATTCCATCCAAAAAGTCGACTGACACTAATAGCAATAGCCTATCATCAGGGTTTCCTTTTCCAATTCCTTTGCTCAAGCTCCCAGAGAACGTATACATGAATATTCGCTATATCTACAGCGCAATGTTAACGCCAGGTGCTTCAGAAAAGAAAGCTCGTCTTCGACAGATGGGACTGGGAGAACCAATGAATTTATTCGGAATACATCGACCAGGCGTTCCGTGGATCACTCAAAACACACAAGGCGCCATGGTCCCAGTAGATGTTCTTCCACCAAACGTCACATGTGCTGGGCCAATCATTCTGTCAGGACCACCAGCTGACCAACAAGATCCTGAAACTGCAACTTGGCTGAAGAGAGCTCCTACAGTGCTCATTAATCTCGGTAGTAATCTTGCTGTATGTCATGAAGAAAACAAGAATACACATGTTGCTAACGTTTGGCAGTATGACGAAAGTCGTGCTGAAGTTATGGCGATCGCCGTAGGAGCGTTACTATCCTCTACTGATTACCAGGTCTTGTGGAGATTTAATAAGCTAGGAGACTTCTCTGACAATTTCTTGGTGCATTTGAAGCCCTACCTTGACAACGAGCGACTAAAAATGCCAAGTTGGCTTGTAGCAGACCCGTCTTCGCTTCTCGATACTGGGAACATTGTTACTTCAGTGCATCATGGCGGTTCGAACTGCTATCACGAAGCCCTTGCGTAAGCAAATTCTCAAGGCTTCCCCAGCAGATAATCTCTGACCATTGCAAAGAGCCGGTGTCACGCAAGTCATACTTCCCTTGTGGGCCGACCTCTACAACTATGCTGCTCTAGCTGAGACAAGAGGTGTTGGGGTTTGGGGTTGCAAGGAATCAACGCCCAACTGGACGATTGAGTGCTTGTTGGACGCTTTTATGAAAATAGATGGCTGTGGCGAGAGTTTCCTACAGCGACGAGCAAAATGGCTGGATTAAAGCAGGGAAGAAGGGACGCGATGTAGCAGGTGATGAGATTGCCAAACTGGCATACGTGAAATGATCAGAGGGGTCTCCGTAGAGCTTCTGCGGGGCAAAAAGATCCACTAATACTGGGTTCTGGTTCCTCTTATGCTGCTAAGCTTGATTTACTGGATAAATGGTTTTTTGTCAGTGCGTTTGTTCTTGTGTCGCTGTTCTGTGTCATAGAGCTGAATGTCTCGGGATGGACTCATCTACATAAAATGCATGCGCCCCAAGCAGGACGCTAGGGGAGTTAAGCGCTCTGTTTGATTCGCTAAAGCCCTGTAGGCAATACGCCTGCTGTACGCTTGGCGCCAGGAATACGCCTCCAATACGCAATACGCCAACCAAGAACAGCGTATTCTCTCGACTGCCTTAGACACGAAAATATACGATACAGCAGTAATAAAAAGAGGCAAAAGGCATTAAATATCTGTCTCTCTCCCTGATTCTAGAAAAACGAGTCCTTTTAAACCCAAACAGTATTGTTTTGCAGGATGAAAGCTTTTCTTTTTCCTTCAGCGTTCTTCGCAATTGTGGCCTCTGCACTGCCGGATCCAAGGGGCCATGAGTTTCGCGCCGCAGGACCCTACGACAGTAAATCTTCCTGTCAAATTGGAACAGCTAGCCAAAATGCTAACATTGCGTCTCACTACAGGTCGATCGCCATGCCCAGGCCTGAATGCTCTCGCTAACCACGGTTACCTTCCACGCGATGGCTCAAACATCAATTACGACATGATCAATCATGCAGCCCAAGCCGCTTATAATTTCGAAGATGGCTTCTACATTGATGCCGTCAACATGGTGTTTCAGCTTAATATATCCACCTCAAACAGACCCAGCGAAACCTTCCATCTCCGAGACCTGGCTCAGCACGACCAGATTGAGGTCGATGGCTCTCTCACTCGAAACGATATCTTCTTCGGCGATGATTTGCACTTTGATGCTACTGTCTTTGATCCCGTCGCGCGCGATCTTGGGCTGAATAAGATCAGCCGTAAAGATAAAGTTGTCACAATCGAGACAGCAGCCCAAGCAACGAAACATCGACTAGACCTTGCCAAGCGTGTCAATCCGGAGTTTAATGCTTCCGTGCATCAGCATCAGACCGAATATGGCACTACTGCTCTCTATCTTTTGACTGTGTGGGATGAGCAACAGAAGGCAGCACCAAAGCATTGGGTTAAAGCATTACTTAGTAAGACCGCTCTCTCTCGCTTGAGGCTTGAAATCACAGGCTAACGGATTGTAGGTGAGGACAGGATCGCTTACAGAGAGGGATATGACAAAGGCAAATCGGTCAAGACGAATAAGCAAGTCGGTGCTATGACTCAGGCTGTTCGAGCTGCGGTTGGGTGGAAGCCTTAACTAGGCATGAAAGGACCGTTCTGCCATCTTGCCCTAAATTGAACAGCATGCATCCATGAACGACACGTATGTACTGCGATAATAAATTGCCACTAAGTATACAGTATGTTTTTAATATTATATAGAAGTGCCTTTAGAAGTGCCTATGGAAGTGCCCTAATGGAAGTGCTACAATGAAAGCATGTTATGGAAGTATGCTAGGGCAAGTAAATACAATGTTCAGTTTTGGTTCTATTTATTCACGCCTCCAGCATCCTAGAACAATGTGCCTCATGATACTGGCAGTGTGCTTGTTCTATGCATCGCATGGTAGTAAGGTGTTGTCAGACGCCAGCATGAACAATGGGGATAATGTCGAGCCATCGGACCAGCCAAAGCCATAGCGCCTATGGCAACGATCCAGCTCGCAGCCGTGAAACCATCTCCCATCCTATCGAAACGGACCGTATAGTAAATACCCAAAACACCACTTCCGATAACGACGAGGGCCATGATAGAACATATCATATAGCATGGCCGGAACCTGGAAGGCCTTTCTGTGGGCACGTCGGCGATTTCAAGAGGGCTGGGAGGCCGTTGAACTGGTGCTCCGACTGATGGAGGAAAAATGAACATACGACGCGAAAGTCGGCCTCTGTTAAGAGACCTTCCTGTTTGAAGGCTATCGTTATTGGAGCCATCGGTTTGTGGCTGTGTGTTTCGTATATCTTCTAATTACGGTAAGTAATGAGATTGAAAGAGTGTGTTGCTTCCTACCAAGTTCCGATATCCATAACTGCAATACATTGGCAATTTTCTGATATCCGGCGTCATGAACGGAGTTGAAGCGTACCATGTCTCGATGACTGGCATTGATGGGAATAGGTTCATTGCCTGGTAACGTCGCTGACTCTTTTGATATGGTGAGTCCAATCTTGCCAGCCAGCGTCTCCTCGAAGAAAGACTGCGTAACGATCGGCCTGTCCCTGTCCCGCTGGTCTTCTATCAAAGCTTTGAATCTCTCTTGGGTGACCTCAGGTAACATTGAATTTGAGTGAAGGTCGGATAGGTGATAATCCTTTGGGATAGCTGAAATTCCAAGCAATGAAGTCAAAATACTCGCCCAACCAGACATCTGTAAACCTTTATGGGGAGTCCCTATAAACATGATTGCTCTCAGACTCATATATACACCTTGGAGGTGGCTGTTGGCATTATCGCGTGACATTAGAACAGCCCTCTTGCAGATTATACCACCTAGACTATGCGCGACCAAGATCAAAGGTCGTGATGATGCATTACCCGCGATTCGCTCCATCGTCAAGTCAATCAGAAGATTATTTGCGGCGCGGTCAGCGGGACTTTGGTCAGTTCTCTGTAAGTTTGATGGCACATCCCCACTATATCCATACATGAGAATGCGGACTTTGCCAAGCAGTGGAGGCAAAAGCGTCTTTGGCCACGGCTCTGACTCCCCTTCCGCTGTCCATGTCCCCACGCGATCTCCCATCAAGCCATGGACAAAACATATGTCGGCGACAGGGCTCGGGTCATCGTGAAGAGTTATTATGCCCTCTGAGGGGCCTTGCCTTGTGGATGATGAGGTAGCGAGAATACTGCCGATGCCTGGAGTAGGAGTTGGGGTGTCGGTAATGTCTGGTAGCTACGCAGCCTGATTTGGTGGTGATGGAGTCCGCGTAGCGTGTGTAGAGGGCCCTCCCATCGTTCAGGATTGAATGTTACAGGACTTCTAGATACAAGTTGCAATCGCGCTGTTGTCTTGAAAATATCTATTTAGTTGAAAGAAGGAAATTGTCGATGAGGGGAAACGTCATCTTTCAACCTCCGGGATGTCTTAGCTGAAGCCTCACTGTTCGGTTATAGCCAATCATGCACAAGACTCACCCGCCAAGGCAGAATCTCCTAAAATTATAGGACAAAAGTCTGACAACACCAGCCCCACAGCCAACCTCCCTCATTACAACAGCAATTAAACACTCAGCGATATCATCGCGAATAGTCAATTAAATTTAATAAAATGTATATCAATCAATTCCCCTAATCCAGCGCTTCAATATTTTGTATACCATCCCTGTGCGCGAATAACAGCGCGAAGGCGATTTTTCACGGAAGTCGTCAGCTTCAAAATCAGGTGGGGAGGCAAGGCTGCCCACGCCTCTTGCAACCATCTGATCAACTGAGCTCTATCTGCCTTGTTGTTCTTCAATCTGATGAATTCGGGATGCATCCGTCGAAGCTTGG
>SRZU01000283.1:0-30827 GCA_013183765.1 Fusarium xylarioides | reverse complement strand
ATGAAAAGACTATCACAAAAACCGCCAAAATTCGGAGAAAAATAAGATATACTTTTTACCCAATTTGGAAGGCGCTAGGCTTTAGTATGCTTATAAAGCTTAAATAGGAAAACAGGGTTTTTCGTGGTGTGTTATGAATCATCCAACTGAGGGGTAAAATCTCATATACGTAATCCTCATTATATAATCATCACGTGACCCCAGTCACGTGACTTTCCCACTGATATTTCCTTAGTAAGAAATATTTAAAGTTTATAGAAAAACTTTAATATGTGGAGTTTGCTCAATTCTCCACATATTGCTTAGGTAAGCACACCAATCGAAAGCCCTGAATTTTCTCATTATTTTGGTATATATTTTGCCCTGATTAGTCATCTAGAACATAATATATTCCTTAGTTATATAATAAGACCTTTACATAATATCAGGTCTTAACATACTACTAGATTATAAGTATTATTATATTTATATAATATTTCCTTACTAACCTATAAGTAAGAGATTATTATAAGTAGTATTTAGAGTTTATATATAATAGAATTACCTAGAAAATTCTATAAAGTTAATTGCTACTATAAGATAAAAAAAATTCTATATATAAGAAAGAGTTTATAACTAAAAGTTAAAGAGTCTTTTAGTAGGTAAAATGAAGCTGTAGTCAATTAAACAGAATTCGCCTAACTAAGCACATTCGCCCCATGAAATGATAACTGATGCCAAGGCAATAAACAGTAGTATCAACAGTGATTCAACAAAGGACTGGACATATTATATGACCAGTCAGCCTGAGTTGTAGATTTGATGATCATCCTCGTGCAACACAATTCACAAGACAGGCCAGATCGTCCCGCCTGGTTTTAAGACTTCACCTCAGCTGTATGTTTGGCGCGGTTGCCTGTAGTTAAGGCCCGTCGAAGGCTTTGTGGCGTTATCAAATGTCGGCAGATATACTGAACCATTCTTGCAAGCGTGTGCTTAAAGCTTGCGTTCTCGTCAAGTAATTGAAATCAAATTCAGATTCAGGATCATTGCCAGTCTAAAATCAAAACTTAATCAAGAAAGAAACTGAACTAAACTAAAATCACGTTGATCAACTTGTTACTTGATCCCGTCTGTACAACATTGCTGACACTTCCTCCCCTGCACAATCTGGCCCCTTCTATTTCCCCAGTCTATCCCAAACAGAATGAAAAACATATGGAACTAAAAACATGAAAGTTTCACACCGTGAGGCCCATCAAGAGTGGCGACCAAGCCCTGAAGCATGTCTTAGATCAACTGATCTAGAACCACAGCCCCCGTTGGGAGATACGGGAGGCGGCGTCCCGAAAGATGGTTGCAATAGAACCCGTCATGCGCCGACCAGGCATTGACGGGTACTGTTCGTGTATGCTCGACGACCGAGCGGTGTTGGTCGTTTAGGCTCATCATGATGAGAGCCCATATGGCCAGGTTGATCGTCAGGGTTCCTTCGCCGCACGCACTACGCGGAATCGCGTTCCACTGGGCGCCAGTTTCCCCCCCATCCAGCGAGTGGAAGCGAATGACAACTACTTCGGTGTCGGTTATCGCAAAACTGTAGCGAGTCCCGCTGGGCTGGGCGTATCTTCCAAGGTGCTCGAGGGGAACTGGATCGTTTGCAATGTCCGTGGAACCCCAGATCCTTGAGACGTGGACCATGCTAGTGACAAAGTTTTTCCGAGGCATGGTATCAGCAAAAATCGTCAAGTTAGGACGGAGAGCGTGTCCAACGACTTGCGGACCAGCTAAAGGTATATCCCGGTGCCACTCAATGGTTTGAGAGAAGCCAAGTCTCCGGCCGAGCACACGCGCGCTCTCAGACACCAGCGGACGCAAAGTGGAAATCATTGCATCGAGGGCGTAGTTTCGGAGCTCGGACTGGTTACGGAAAGACTTGTCGACTCCTCGCCCTGGGATGCTGTTTGAGGGCTTGCTCAGCAAGTCTCCGTAGGCATTGTTGATATCAATAATGTTGAAATCGTTCCAACGAGTTATATTCTTGGGATGTATAGAAATCATGTTGGGTACATTCCGCTGCCATTCGCGTGTGGTGTTGTCTGTGAGCACTGTGTTCCTGGTGGACAGGAGACTGAGGATAGATGGCTGATCCATCTTGATCAACGGTTCGCTTGTGTTGGCTATGAGGAGCACCAATACAGCCAAAGAAAGGAAGAAAGGGAAACTAGGCAGAATGGTTCAGGTAGTTCTTGATGAAGGTGTAATAAGATGGAGAGTAGAGTTCAGTCAGAAGTAGTGTTGCAGGTCCAAGACGTCGTTTTATACATAATGATAGCCTGATTCCAGGACCCTTCCACGTCAGAGTTGGGGAGGATTACCAAGAAGATTAAATCTTCAGGACAAAGGCTTCGTCACCGTAACATGAGAATGCGGTAAAGTATCAGCTAGTTCCAGACTTCAGGAGAAAGAGCACAGTCCAGGCCTGCACACCTAGGTTTGGTTTGTTACACCAACAAGTTATTTGACAGCTCATCTTGAGTTATTACAGGAGGGTACGTGGTCTATTTGCCTTACCATAATGTCAATATGGGACTTCATAAGGGTTCGTGCATCACCTAGTGGCTGGACTGATCTGATCAATCATATTAGAATAAACTAACTGCCCCCCTTTCCTTTCCTTTCCTTTCCTTTCCTTTCCTTTCCTCTCCTTTCCTCTCCTTTCCTCTCCTTTCCTCTCCTTTCCTCTCCTTTCCTTTCCTTTCCTTTCCTTTTACCTGCGTCTTTGCCTCCTGGTGATGCTCAAAAGGTTACTCCAAGAAGAAGTTATAACCTTGCACCGAGCAAGGTCTTTCGCGCAAGGCTCAAGCTGACGCAAATGCACGTATATGAGAGTAAACTCCATTATCCACAACGAAACAAACACATACAATCGTTGGCCGTTTGGTTTCCGTCCTGAAATTAGCGGGCTATATGTAAACGAGGCCGGGGGCCGGGTGACTGCCACACCACGTCGGCAGGAAACACAAACATGGATGTGTGAAGTAGCAAGTTTAATGAGACTTAGTCGATAGCATCTCTTTGATTCGATAATTCCTTAGCCCTAAAAATAGGCAGACTCTGCTCTGCTCATTTTGGCTGCCAATAGTGCTGATGTCTCGTTTTACTTAGATGCCTACATGGTTAAAGATCCCGTCCTTTGTTCACAAGTTTGATATTCAAAAGCCACAACTTGTTTGCTTGGACCGTGCATAGCTCGTGACCGTTTTTTCTTTATTTGATTTCATTGAGCCACGCCTCTGAATTTACGACTGCTTCACTGTCTCTGCTCCCCTTAACTTGTTCTTCCCTCCTCCTATGGCCTGTCCTCTCTACTTTTCGGTAGCAGACTCTCATTCTGAGTTCCTTTCAGGAAACTTTTAAACACCTTGAGAGCCATTTGGCAATATTTTCCCCATTACGAATCAACGCACTTCCCTGCCCTGCATTCTTGGTCATGCCTCCTCTCAAATCGCTGCCTGACTGCGAGGGCCCAAGGCTGGAGCCCTTTGAGCACGACTTTGAAGGGGATGACGTGGAGTTTCTCAAGATCCTTGAACCAGACTGTGCTGCACACAGTAAGATTATCAAGACACGAATTGGAGACAAGATCTATTCTATCAAGTTCGTAAGTCAAAACAGTAACAGCGGCATCTACCACTGGAGCTCGAGATACTGACAGCCTCCATTGTAGTTCGTGTGGGAGGATTTCTTCGCCCAACCTCCTTACACTTCGGTATATGACTACAACAAAAGGCCCTATGAAACCTGCAAAGGGCTTCTGTATCATTTCACACCTTTCGAAAACGAATGCCGGGCTTTCGGTAGGCTGAAAGACGTCGGTCGAGAGGACCTTGCGGTCAAAGTTCATGGATATGTCGCTCTCAACTGTACTGACGTCATCGTTGAGAAGCTACAGGTTGCAAGGTCTAAGATGATCGATCCCTATGCAAAGCTGGAATGGTTCCTCGCAATACATAATGGCGTCAGCATGGGAATAGTCAAAGACTGGGTAGACGAGGTGGAATACAATGACGAGGATACCTATGATCTGTATCAACAGGTGGTTCAGGTCTCCCATTTCCCTCGTATGCTTGAGAACCTCCATGAGCTCCACAAGCACGGGATAGTTGTTAGGGACCTATCTCTTCAACAGTATGTCAACGGCACGCTCGTCGACTTGAGCATGGCGGCCACGATCCCTCACCCATTTGGCCCAGACCCAGACCCATTGGGCTTGGGAAAATTCTGGCAGCCCCGCTGGACGTTCCAGAGCTTGGCTGCTTGGGATTTATATAGCTTCCAAGAATATGTCATCGAGGCTTGGAAAAAGGGCCTGGCCCAGTTCCTCAAGGCTAGGCCTGGAACTAAAGGCTTGAGAAAGACTTGCTGGACCCAAGCCTACCGTCTCGCCAAATACACGAAGGAACTCCGGCCCCGCGGTAGGTGGCGTCAGGACGAGGAGCAGCAGCCATATCTACCTATGCTGAATTATCGATACCGAAAGTTTGACATGATACAAGCACCTCGACATGACCCGCTTGACTTTGCCAAACATACTCCGGTCGTCAATAATGCCGAGAAGCGGGTGACAGATGGAGCAAAAGGCCGAGGTGTGCAGAAAAGCGTGGCAAAGAGGAAGCAGGTGAAGGGGAAGCAGGTCAACAAGCCAAAGGCTCCAAGCTCCAGATATGATCTTCGTAGCCATACAGACAAGAAGTGAGGGTTGGACTGTATCAGTGTCTGGTCTTTTTCTTCCACCGGCTCATTCAATTTAGGGAACAATTGTATTTCAGTCTTGGTTGGATAGGTTCATCTCTTGAACATCGTTATAGGTACGCGACTTTAATAATAAGAAAATGCATTTTAATATCTCCAAGGAGCACAGATTGATCTTCATTCATTCCTGGTCTTGACCCAACTGTCGAGAAAAGAGACGGCATTTCTGGACCCCAACTTGCATGCAATACCTAAATCCACCGAATAAATCAGCTCGGCCGGCTTTAAGCCCGACATGTTATGTTGGACGGACTTGTGCTTGTGGGTGCAGATAAGCGAAGAGAGACTAACTACATATGGTGCTATGAACCGCTCCGACACGGATTTACAAGCGCCCTGCAAGCTACGTGATGCTGCAGCATCCGATCTGTACTGTACTTCTCGTGTGTGTTATTCTCTCCATTGGGGGCCGAGACTTGCAACTTGGCCTGGGCTGTCATGATACATGACGATTGGGCTTGATGTCGGGGAAAAACAAGATTCTGAGCTCAGTTGCAGGCCGAAATATGGCGGTCAATCGCGACGGTGAAACGTTGCGGTGCGTTTATTTGGACAAGCGAGCTTATGATTGATCCATTTTAGACGCACGACGGTTTGCCCAGGCCATGAATGTTGCAAACGAATCGGCTTATCTTGGTATAGGTAGCTTATGAGCAGCAGATGTAGCCTGTACAGTAGGTATCTAGTTAAGCTGGAGCTGTACTGTAGCTTACCTTAGTAGCTTCGTCGTATGAGCTACCCGAATCTGATTGACTTGACGTCACTGGCACTATTGTACATTGAGTTGTAAGTACTGGCGGTAATAATAAGGTATGGAGGTCAGCCCAAATACTTAAATAACTTACCTTCATCCTCACTTTACGATAACACTTTTCTCTGAATTATAAGCAAGTAGTATTATTATTCGTTATAAATATCAAGGCCGTCGTTATTGTTTCTGTTGCTGGTGCGATTTTCAAATCCTGTTCTCACGAACCTCAAACGTTGTCACCTTGACGATCCGCGAATTGTCACTCCCAAGCTGCCCCGTCAACTCCTCCTCGCTCTCATTGTCCCTCGACCTCCACGCCGAGACCCCTTTCTCAGCAGACGATCTGCTTTGGAAATGGTGCTCCCCAGCGTAAGCTGCCTGGCCTTCTCGCCCGTTGCCGTCCAAGTCGTCCTCCCTTGCGAATGTGGTGAGGCTAAAAAGATCGCGATGCTTATTGCCGCTGCCGTTTGTACCCTTTGTAGGCCTGAACCCCCCCGAGCCCATTGGCTGATCAGTGTCCTGCAACTCAGACCGTCCCGATGTCGTTATGCCAAGCTTGCGGCCGAGTAATCGAAGCAAAGGCCGCAGCGTTGCCAAAGACCCGGCCGTAACGGCCAGGCCTTGTTCTGTTGTCGACCAGATCGCGATGTCGATTGTTGCCCCTGTTTGGGTTTGTCAGTTGTGAACTTGTGACTCATGGATCATCATGTTTGGAGTTGGAGTTGGAGTTGGCGACTTACATAAGAAGTCTGGGTTCTTGAAGTCTTTGACGAAAGGGAATCGAACGACAACAGCTGCGCTTGCCCTGTAAAGTGTGAGCTCATGTCTCTTGTAATAATCAGGGTATACCAACACGCAGGCCATAGCCATGATAGGAATCAGAGCCAGCTTCGTCTTCCTTCCCATGTTGAGCTTGAACACCAAGAACATTGGTAGGATAGCACAAGTGAAGTCTGATATTACACTGAACACACTGTACAGATAAGTGAGGGCCATGATGACCTCAGGCTTGACGCATTTTCCAGGTTGGTCTTGGTTCCAGAAGTACGAGATCGGCGAGCATTGGAAGAGAGTGACGAAGAAGAAGACGACTCCGGTGCAGACAGTAATGGCCATAACGCCGTAGAGGATCCATACGTCGAGTTTTCGTGTCGTGATTCGAAGGAGTAGGTAGCCAATTGAGATCTTGGAAGATATCATCGTGAGGCAGTACCTATGTGGACGGTCAGCTTGGTAAACAAGGCCCAGTTGGAGGTATCTAACCATAAGTAGCACCACCACCACCATTTCATTGCTTGCTGAAAGTCATGAGGGTCGAGGTCGTCTCTGTGTCGACCTGTGCCATGCTTCACACCAAGGAGGGCCGACATGACGAATAGGAGAAATGTGATCTATGCAGCCATGTAGTCAGTATATGTTGACATTACATTGTACATATATAGTGTCAAACATGGAGTATTCATAGTCTGATCAATTGCTGTGTTGTCCTGAACCGATGTTGAGGTGTCGTTGAGGTGAGCGAGCGACTTACAAGAGCACTACACATGAACCAGTCATCCAATCCAAAGTTTTTGACCAATCGCACGCGAACATAGATACGTAGTGCGACTGCTATCACTGAAGAAACGGCAAGGGTATAGCATACAGCCTGAAGCTCAGGGCCTCTGTTAGGGACAGACATGACTGTCGATGATGTGAAGCCAGGCTCTATCCTGCTTCACTTCAAATCATATGGGAATAAAGGGGAAAAGAAAAAGGGATCACAATGGGAAAAGCAGGAATGAATGATTGACGATAAACGAAAGGATCCAGGATCCGGCAGATGCGGGCCGCAAGGAGTTCGTCGCAGATATATGGGAAATTTGTATGTACTCGAACCGAGGGGCCGGGACCTACAGAACCTACAGAACCCAAGTTGTCGGGACCAGGCCAATTCTGTCCTACGGCCCTTGTACGGCGTGTCACCAAATCCACCGTCGCTCAACTTAACTCTCATCTCGTAGCGCAGTCCATACGATCTGCACACTTGGGCAGCCAAGCTATTCGCGGGATCAGCGGGCGTGCCTCGGTTTGGAGCCTCTCCGGGGGGGCAACAGAACGGGGAGCGCCTCCGGGAGGGGGCAAGAGACCTCGCCTCGAAACCCCTGGCATTAGCTTCTGTCGCGCGTGTTTGAGAAGAGGGACTGAGAGACATGCAGATGAACAGATTTGTCTCTGTGGAACCATGCCCGGATTTGTTTGGTGCTTTCGTAGGTGGCTAAGACCTAGAACAACCCACAGACAGACAGACGGAACTACCGCTAAGAGACCCAAGACCCAAGCAAGACCCAAGACTAAAATTAAGCTGATGTGAGAGCCGAGGAACGGATGTCAAGTCCCAATTTGGGCAAACAATTCACTAGCAGCCCCGAGAAAATCTCCACCACCATCTTTACTCACTGTAGATTTCAGTCTTTGACAGGCTTGGCTCTCTGTCGCTATAAACTCTTGCAACGCCACCTGCAACCGAGTCCGTGTCAGAGTTTCTTCCTCGTACCTGACCTGACCTGACCTGACCTGAATCAGTCAACAATTCCAGTGTCGACGCCCAACTCTGAGCTAGAATCAGTAGCCTCTCTAGCCTCTCTCTGCCGTGCGGAGACCATTGCGCGCCCGCAACTAGGCAAGCATCTAGTGCGAATAGTCGACCCGGCAGTTGAAGCTTGTATCAATCCGACAATGCTCTTTCTGTCGTGCTTGCTTACTTGCTTTTGCAAATGAGCCGTCCGTGTGTTTGACTCGAGCGCACTAAACATTTACAGATCAATCGCTAGATCGTCGGAATCCGCGTACCAAGCAAAAACCCCTGGACCTGGCCCTGGCCCTGGGACTGATTTTCTTGCTCTCTCCCCTTACTACGACCGAAGCGAGCACTGATCATCATTGGGAGCCTCAGATTTGCCAAACCCTTTTCCTCTTCTGTCATGATGGCATTGCATTGTTTGTGGAGAGTCGAAGATCATTGCTGTTCCACGGATAAACATATCTCAAAGGAAATATGATTCAGAGGCGATGACATCTCATCCTGGTCTTTCTAAGCATTGAGTAATAACTCACAGTCAAAGCGAAATGCGCAAATTTCCCTCCCTTAAGAAAGACACAGACTATACTATTGTCTGGCAACGCGAATTCTCGGGAGCTACGCTACGCTTCAGAATCATGCCATGGCTGAAGCCTCTTTTGACCTCATGTGCCTCGATTCAATTCCGCACAGAACAGAAGAAGAAGAGGAAAAGCGTCTGATGGGTCGATAAACGTGAAACAAAGCCTCGATCGACTGGGAATGCCCGTCCATCGACGTCGCTTATTGACTTTTGCAAGGGAGAGGCCACGTGCATTTGCGCGATCGGTGGCTGCAGGGAAACGCCACTCCAGTTTTAATTTTTGTTGGGCCCGGCTCAAAGTTGCATTTTCATGATAGTGACACAATGTTATTCTTTTGGTGCTTCTCTTGTCCGCTCTCAGTGGCCAGTTTAGTTCCATGGATCAAGCCTCAATTGATCTATTTAACTCGCTATAGCATCGTTTGATTCTTTCAAGGTTATCAATCATGATATGACTTGGTGCTACAAAATATATGGGCGGAACTGCGGAATGACATCTCACACTCAGTCTGGAGTGTCGTGTCGTGTTGTGTCTTTGAACCCTTGTGGATTATGGGCTCAGGATATAGGCAGGGTTTGAAGAAATTGGCCGGCTGTGCCGGTCGCAGGGCACAAGGTGAGATTGAAAACCCGTCGCATGCAATGCATCGGAGGTTTTTGACAATCCGGAAGGTATATGTAAAGCGCGATGCTACCGTGTAGAGATAACCAAACCAGAGAGGGGGAATGTGCTGTAGATCTCATCTTCACCGATAATCTCGCAGCCCAGAAGTACCGGAGTAAAATCTCAGACACTGACAGGGGTAGAGCCCCAATGTCTCGCATCACCGAGAGATCAGTCAGAAACTCACTGCAGATACAATTGATCATTTGTTGCAGATCTTTGGTTATATGACCGGATTTAATTTTAAGACGTGCACATGATCTTCCAGGACCTGGTAATTAACATTGCCTTGTACGGCCGGAATCTTAAGGCTTGACGCGATGAATTATTCCTCCTCTCACACGCATGAACTCCAATGCAGGGAATTCTTCAGCGACGAACCACACTAGCCATGCTAGCCATGCTAGCCATGCAAGCACCGTCACAATAACAAGCCACTTACCATTCACGCAATTTTCCGATCCCTCTGAACCCTTCCTGCATCACCCCAAACTCCAGAGATGGAAGAAAAAAGAGAGCCTACCCTATATCAGCCCCCTGCCCCCGCAATTCGGTTGACCTGGGGGCGGGGGAATCGCGGGGATGGCAACTGGTAATGGCAACACGAGAAAAAAATGAGCCGAGAATGGGTTGGTCAGTCAGGTGACTAGGCAAGAAGGAGGCGTGGTCACATTCACCCCCATAATCTCGAATTTGGGAGGGTAATTTGGCCTGAAGTCTTTGAGTTTGTATACCGCTTCAATCGTGAGTCTGTCGGCTGTGACCGATACAGTGACGCGCAGAGGCGTTCTTGCAGTCTTTGAGAGTCATTCAAAGACGTGCTGAATCATCAGAAGCACTTCCAGCCGAGGCACGACGCCAAGTCACGAGCCGCGATGGCTTCATCACCCCCGCGCCAGAAACGCCGCAAGGCTTCTTGCAAAGAGTTCCAATGCACCCACGAAGGTTGCGGGAGGACATATTCCCGAGCCGAGCATCTTCAGCGACATCAACTCAATCGTTAGTATCATCCAATTGGTTCAATTAACCCCCACTGACGCCGTTATAGACTCCCCCAAAGAGATCTACTACTGTGACTATCCGGATTGCTCATTTACTTTCGTCAGGAAAGATCTCTATGCGCGTCATAAGCTGAGACATGAGAGACAGGTGCAGCAGTATGGAAATGGACGCCTTTCTCAGAGGCCCCAGAAGGAGTTTTCTAAATTACCGAGACAGCGGAGTGACAGGTACTCGTTCAGTGAGGATGGCTCGGCATGGAGTGATACCCAAGATGAAGCGAGAGAGACACCAGCAAAAGAACGACAGGCTTCAATGACTCGAATGTCCATGGATGCATCGGCAATTGACTCCAACAACTCGAAACAGTTCGGGGTTGATGCAGGACTATCCCGACAAGACTCTGGTCAGCGAAATGACCTAGGAAGTGCAAGTGGCTACTATGCTGATCAACGACAACTCGAAAGTCGTGAATCCTCGCCAGAAAAGCAGACCATAAGCACTTTACCGTCGTTCCGGATCGATCAGATGCCTCCTGCTGACATGTCTATGCCTCTGGCAAGTCCTGAACTGAATACTCGCCCGGAACGCGCTCGCACACAATCTTATGCCATACCAAATGGATTATCAACGTCTAATGAACAAATCATGGAAGAGCAGCATTTCGGACTCTCACCATCTAGCACAGACGAATTCACAACGTGGCTCTTCACTGGTCAAGGGCTAGGCTCCAACTACAACAATTTCATACCAGGAAACTTCGGCATGGCAGGATACTCGAACAATTTTGGCCAGCTATGTACGGATTACACGGCTCAACCAGGCTTGATGGGCGGTTCTTATGTTGAACCTATCAACAGCCTGTGGTTCCAGTCTGAACCAATGGCGATGGCTACACCGATGGTTGATGCATCACAATTTGGAAAAACTGGTCTTTCAGAGCACAAGAGGCAGTCGCTGCTTCATTATATGATGCAGCGATTCAACGAGATCAGTCTACATGGAAGCAGATCAGCAGCAGATATCAAGGATGAGATTTTTGGTAGCGACACTGATGCTGAAAACCATGTTCTCAGCCACGTCAACGTTGAACGTTATCTCAACTCGTACTGGGACAACTTCCACGACCAACTACCCATCCTTCATCGCCCAACATTCATCCCGGAAACCGCCAATGACTTTTTGTTGCTGGCTGTTCTTATCATGGGAGCCTCGATGCTGGACAAAAAGGGAGCATCTGAAGATTCCGTGGACAAAATTTCAAAATTCACCACGTTTGTCTCCTGGAACCTCCGTTGGCAGGTCTTCATGCATGCGGACTCTCACCCACCTGCAAAACTCTGGGTCATTCAGACACTCTTGCTTCTGGAGGTGTACGAGAAAATGAACGCAACTAGAGTTCTCCATGAGCGTGCCCACATTTACTTCCCTACAACTTTGTCGCTGATGCGTAGAGGAAGTGCTCTAACCGGGAAGCAATCCTCATATGCCTCTCGGGTTCCAACTCCGATGGGGAGCCCCAAGATAGGATCTTCGAGACTGTTCCCTGGACCAAACAAACTAGGGTTTAATTCTTCACCTGAAAAATGGTGGGATCATTGGATTGCTCAAGAAGCTACGCGTCGAGCCGCCCTTGCTGCGTTCATCATTGATGCTACGCATGCCGCCCTCTTTGGACATACACCAACGCTGGTGATCCATGAGATCAAGCTCCCTCTTCCTTGCGACAACACCTTATGGTCTTCAGACTCACCATCGGAAATCGGCTGCGTTGAGTCAAGTCTTCATGCAAACGGCGTTACACCTATTACTTTCCTTGACGGACTACAACGTACGCTCAACGGCCAAAGAGTAAGAACAAGTCCTTTTGGAAGAATTGCACTTCTCGCAGCACTTCTATCGGTGACATGGCAGATGCATCAAAGAGATTTGGACCGCTCAACGCTCGGGACCGACACTATACCTGGCGTCCAAGAGCGATGGCGTCCAAAGCTTCTCAGAGCATTTGACTGGTGGAAGAAGGACTACGATGATGGTGTTGCTCATGTTAAGCACGCTGCTTTTGATTGGCAGAGACTGGGTTTGAGCAGCAGAGGTGGAAGTGATGATGGTGATGCCATGGAGACACTCGGCACAGTCCTTTATCATCTTGGTCACATTACTGTTTACATCAGTATGCCAGAGCTTTGTATCTTTGCAGGTGTTCCTCAAATCCTTGGACGTACTGTGTCTTCTGTGGACTGGAGACGAACTGAGGCTAAGATCAAAGAATGGGTCGCTTCGCCTGGAGCTATTGGTGGAGTGTATCACGCGCTCCAGCTTATTCGGCTGATTCTTCTTCAGGAAGCGCCCAGGAGAGGCGTGACGAAGGATGCTAGTGGCATGGCAACACCGTTTTCCCCATCTACTTATCCAAAGTATGATGCGGGGAGCGATAAGTTGCTAGTTAGGGCTTGGGCATTGTACTATGCTTCTCTGGTATTATGGGCATATGGATATGTGCAAGATGGAAACATCGAGCCGTTCCCAGATCATCTACAATACCCTTCCAGCAGATATGGCATACCAACAATGGCCACCGAGGCTAGTGTTCATTCATCCTCCGCTCAAGGCACTATCAACACTCCTCAAGGATCTCATCCAGAGCAGACGCCTATGTCATCAAACATGGACTACGAGGCATTGAAGCGTGATCGCCATGAGGATCTTCGGACATATCTCCAAATAATGATCCCGCCCACCATCGACTCTATCAAAGCTTTCCACTTGCATCAGAATCAAGCTGGTGTGGTGGGAAACAGGAATAAGATCATTGGTCTACTGAGTGTTGTTGACGATGCGCTGACCAACACGCGTTGGGAGCTTTTGTCCGAGGCGAGGAATAGGCTGAAGATGGCAGCGTCAATGATGCAACAGCCTCGTGAACCAAGGATGTGAAAGAGGTTTTTGATGTGTGATTTTTTCAAAAAATATTTACGTCTGATGAGTTTGGATACCTTTGGGATTTGTATAGTATTTACCTATGTAGCGATTCGGCGGCAGTTATTGCTTTTAGCATTTTCACAGTATATAGTTTATCTCAAAGTCTATGTGCGTGAGGCTTAGCGAAAATGTACAAATTGAATTGCATCTGATAATATAATACTTCAGCAGCTGATGAGGTATTACGTCATATCGGAAGCGCCTCCGATGTCTCGGTCATATTGTCCGATGCCGGATCCCATCATTGCCTCATCCAACGTCTTTGAAGACCATTGACTCACGACTTAGACCACCTTACTTGACCATATCGGCCACAGCGATGGATCGGATTATTTGGACACTTCACACATCAAAATTGAGCCTAACCTTTTCACAAAATTCTGTGGTGACTTCTCGTATCGATCGTCACTGCATCAGACTCATAAGGGTTCCCGGGAAACTTCAGAGGGTGTTTTCCGGTGGCTTGATCCATCGGCCTCGATGCCGTGTTTCCAACCAAACCCCCAGTTTATCTTTCCATTGGACTTCTCTAGTGGACCGCCATTATCATCTCAAGCCGGAAGCTGGCCCGTCTCCATACTCCATGGGGATTATGGGGGGTTTGGTCCCTCACGTGATCGGATCATCGTGTGGAGAAGTTTTACACTCA
Source organism: Fusarium xylarioides (assembly GCA_013183765.1). Lineage (NCBI taxonomy): Eukaryota > Fungi > Ascomycota > Sordariomycetes > Hypocreales > Nectriaceae > Fusarium > Fusarium xylarioides. The sequence continues at coordinate 16,845 of SRZU01000283.1, read as the reverse complement.
AAGTCCGGAACCGTCCCGAGAGAATAACAACGCTCAAGTCCCCGCGTCCTCGGACTTTCAGCCCATCCAGTCCCAGACTCTCGGCCAAGTCTTCCATAAGCTTCTTATCTCTAGAGTCAGATAATCTCGTTTCTAGAACCTCTCAATGACCCTCGTGGCCGAAGACTCGACTGCCTCGATGGCTCGGAAGCGTCCGGCGCCCTCCGATGGGGGAAAAGATGCACGCAAAGCATCATTGGCGTATGTCGATATCTTGTTCTCCACTATTCTGTTTTGCTTCGGTGACTTACAGCCTCGTAGGTGTCTTACATGTAGGAAGAAAAAGGTTCGGTGTTCGGGGACTACTCCTTGTCAGTACTGCACCAAGCGTGGACTGGACTGCAGGGTTCCTGAGCATGGACACAAGCGCATGTATATGGCCAAGTAAGTTCCTTCATAACCCAATTAGGACTTACAGCTGATATTTGTCACTTGTTAGCCGCATCGAGGAACTTGAGAGCAAGTTAGCCAGATATGAAAGAGATGGCTACGATGGCCTGCCTTCAACCCTACCTCCCAGGGCATCTGGTATGGCTCCCCTCTCATCCTGGTATCATTCGACCTATATTGATAAGCTCAAGAACCTCCAATTTCTGCTATACAGAACGGCCAAAGGAGAGACTCCAATTCTAACCCACAAACATCTCACTCCTCCCCTCAAGACCCTCTTCATGTTAGATCAAGATCCTCAAGCTTCATCCGTCCTTCTACAAGTTTCTCCGCACCCTTAGCACAACATAAACATCCTCCTTATGATGGCACTCAAGCATCACCAGCTGCAAGTAAGTCAACTTGTCTCCAAGCCCTAGGACCACATGCTTATAATTCAGCTATTCTTGCTGGCTCCTCCCTCAGCTCTAGTCATACCTTTGGTTCCCGAGTCCAAGACTTACTCGGCTCATCTCGTCCCGAGTCAGAGCCAACTTCAAAACCCTGGATCAGTCCTGAAGCGAACTTACGTCACGAAGTTATCAGCCATCCATGGCGCCTTTCCAGCAGTGATTTTCCAAAGTTGCCCCCAAGAGACGAGGCTCAACGCTTGTTAGATACAGCTCTTTTCTATATCGGCCAGTCACAGCATCATATTGATGCTCGTGAGTTTTCTGATAAAATGTGGGCTTTCTACCAGAATCGTGATGATCCTGCTCAGATGGAGTCCCTGTGGGTTCTTGAGATGATTCTTATGATCGCTATTGGAACCTTGTTCGACGCCAACCCCGAGGGGAACGACGACTTTTCTGGGGTCAGACTCTTTGAGTATGCCCATAGAAACGTTCCGACGTTGTCAGACTTACGATTCAATGGAAAACTTGGTATTGAGATTTTCGCTCTCTTTGCCATCTATCTCGGCAACATGAATCGTAAGGAAGAGGCATATCTCTATGTAAGTTGTCTCATTGTTCATTCTGGGACAATGACTGACTTTGCCCACAGATTAGCACCGCCATGCGCTTGGCAATATCTCAGAAGTATCACAGAGTATGTGGAACAAGGCACTTGATGCAGTCTGAAAGGGTTCATATGAACCGTCTGTGGTGGACTATTTATATGCAAGAACGGTAAGGGAATAGAACATAAACCCCCAGAATGATAGCTAATGAATCTGTGCAATCAGACGTCTGGCTGCAGCGACAGGCAACCCTCCAAGCATCGGCGATGAGGCAATCAACATCCCTCTTCCCACTGATTCACCTGGCTTCCCACCTGTCGGCCCCATGTGCACAAACATCAGGATCGCCCGAGCCACGGGTCGTATCTTGGCTGGTAGGTCTACATAAATATATGAAAAAGTGTTGCATTACGACTGACACTTCGATAGTGCTCTATAATCCCGAAGACGAGTCAGAATCTACCTTTATTCCTCACGTCCAAGATATCGTCAAATCCTTATACCAGATCTCCCAAGAAATCCCTTCAGATGCAGTCACAGATGTGTACAACTTGGGTCGGGACCAGTCTTTGAGAACGACTGCTTCGTTGCATTTGATGCTCTTCCAGGTAAGCAAGTTAGTGAAGAGAATGAATAAGTTCACTGATTATTGCGCAGGCAACTATTCTTACGATCCGACCACTTATGCTACATGCCGCGAAACTCATTCTCAGCGGGAATGGTCTCACAGGAGAACAGCTACATGCTTCGCCTCTCGGAAGACTATCAAGGACTTGTGCCGAGGCTGCAAGGCGACAGCTCAAGGTTGTCGCCACGCTCAGAAAACGCAACATGATCGGTAAGCTGACCTTGGACTTTTGAGATTCTTTTACTAAACACGGCTTAAGCAATCTTCGGCTTTTATGACTTCGAAGCCTCCTTCTCAGCTGCGTTTATCATGATTCTCGCTGCGATCTTAGATTCAGTCTGTGAAGAGAGCATGAAAATCAACCCCAAGCCTGGCTTGACGCAGGCAATGGAAGAAATACAGCACCTTGCTGACCATGGAAACACGTATGCTCGCGAGAGATTGCAAGAGGTCAAGAGACTTTGGAAAGTAATGGCACAAAAGATTGAGTCACTGCAAGTGGTCAACGTATCTCCCCAAGGACCACCTGGCGAAGGCCAAACCGCCAATGGTGTCACACAAACCAATGGCGCAACACCATCTGGTTTCGGCGACCTTCACCGAGGCGAGCTCATCCCAGGAGACCAAAGCCAAACATCGCCAGAAGATTTCATGCCGCTCGACACAGACTTATGGGATAACTTCTCTAACCTCTGGGTTCCTATGCCTGAAGTCGTAGAGGGGGGTTTACAGCAGGAGATGATGCTGGGGGATATCCCGCATGATGACTTTTATAAGCATTGCTATTCTATGTATAACAACCCGGATTGGGATCTTACGGGTGAGGATGTTGGGGACTTTGCTGAGCTTGGAAGACATATTCAGGATTCATGATGGAGTTTTTGGGAAAGAAAGGTTTGGGCATTCAAGTACCTTAACACTCGTTTGTATGTTGGTTTTTGGTGGGAAATAAAAGTCGGTGACTTGATGCAATAAGATGAACAATTCGTGTTATCTTGAATAGTAAAAGTCTTTCTAACTTTAGGATAATTTGGAGTAAACTTGAGGATACTTTAGGGTACTGTAGGTTACCTTACTTCAGGATAAATTCTCTAACCAGCTTATTTTCGCCTCCTGATATAGAGCCTCTCTTGTTGGTCGTCGAGGCTGATTAATTGACTCGGAGCATCTTTCCAGCGAAGCCGCATTGCTTAGTGCTATTCGGATGAATTCATTGGCGCAAGTGACATCAAGTAACGTTGATTAACGCTGTTGAAGTGAGATTAGTCACTGGAAAAGTGCGCTAAGCCCTGTAGATCTCCAAAGATCCCCTGTTTTCGCGTCCTTGCCAGCGGAAAACTTGGCAAAGACCGGAGGCTTTCTCTGTAGGATTCAATTCGGAGGATAAGATGCGGACTTTGATAGGATAATAACTATTAGTTTCACAACATGCGGATTTTTGCTTAATGTGGTGCAATTGATCAGCATCTCAGGCGTTGGCAAGATATAAGACGGCTGAAGCGCCAGCTTAGACTCCATCCATCATCGCAATCACTTTCAATCTCACTGCTTATGCACTCACCATAATTAAACATCAATTACCAAAACCTTAAAATGTCAAAGACTCTCGCTGTCATCGGAGCCACTGGAAAACAAGGCGGCGCTGTTATAAACTTCGTCCTCAACAACCCAGAGCTGTCAAAGCAATACAAGATCCGCGCCATCACCCGCGATGTCAACTCTGAGAACTCCAAAAAGCTCAAAGGGCGGGGTGTCCAAGTCGTACAGGGCGACTTGGCTGACCCTGCCTCTATCAAGAATGCCCTCAAGGGAGCACACACTCTCTTCTTCATGACAACTCCTGCTTGGACTGCTACCGATCCGAAGCCTGAGTTCGAGGTCATCAAGAAGACAGCTGATGCAGCTGTTGAAGTTGGTATTGAGTACATCATCTTTAGCAGTCTTCCCAGCACTACAGACGTCTCTGGTGGGAAGTACACTGCCAACCATCCCTTCGATGCTAAGGCTGAGGGCGAGAAGTACATTCGTACGCTTCCCGTCAAGAGCGCCTTTGTCCGTCTTGGATTCTTCCTCGAGAATATCATCCAAGTTCCTCTCTGGGCTCCTCAGAAGGATGAGAATGGCGATTGGGTTGTCTCTCTCCCATTCACTCCCGAGACTCGCATCCCATGGATCGATAACGGCAGTAATTGCGGCAGTTTCGTCGGCGCAATTCTAGCTGAGCCTGAAAAGTATGAAGGCGTAGGCTTTGACGCAGCTGCTGGGTTTTACAGCCTAGAGGAGCTTGTCGCTATTGAGAGCAGGGTCACTGGCAAGGAGATCACGTACAAGCAAATCTCCTCTGAGGAATTCGCTGAGAAGCTACCCATCCTCAAGGATGTCTACGTCCAAGCCTTTAAAGCTGGCCAGGAGTTTGGATACTATGGTTCTGATGGAGAGAAGTCAGTTGCTTGGGCTGCTGAGAGGACGAGAGGCAAGCTTGTCACGCCTGAGGAGTTCTTCAAGGCGAACCATCTCAAGTTGGAGTGATGAAGTATGTAAGGGGTCTTTGTGTTTAAATGTCATGATTGACAAAGAGTTTCGAAAGGACGAAGGGCGCGATAACTAGGTTATGATGTATTAGAGCAAGCTTTAAATGGAGACTATCTGTAAGAACCTTTTGCATTATGAAACATCGCTGACTTTGTTACGTCGTTTCCACTATGGAGTCCTATTACATCCACTGTAAACACAGAGTCGAATGCCAAGGTCAAGATACTTAGGATGAGCGCCCTAGACTAAACCCTAGACATTATTAACATATCTGAGGATAGTTTATGATAGACTTAGTATGCCCCACGAAAGTCTCAAATCTTATGGCACCCGGACGATGGTTTCTTTACCAGTGGTGAGCTTTCTGGGCTTATAGTGTATGTCAACTAGTTAAACAGGAGCTCAGAAAACCGCTTCTGTGCCTCAGTCTCATCCCATTCGACGACACGCCTTTCCTTGCCCTCAGCCATCTTCCTCTGTACAAAGGGCTCCATGGCAGCTCTCTCATCATCACTCAACAAGTCAATCCGTGTCTTCCAGAGATCGCCTTTCACCACGCCAGGATCTCGATCGCCAAAGAACCTCTCATCTAGAAAGTTCCAGTACATAGCATCAAATGCCCAGCTCTTACGAGCCGCGTAGCTTAGAAAGAAGCGTCCTGTTTGCCAACTTTCGCGCATATACCTAGATAAGGGCACTGGGAAAGTGTTATAGGCTGGTGTATCTATGCTGGCTTCTGCTTTCTCCATAGCCGAAAGCCAAATGCCTAAACGAGACTCGTAGGTTTGCCTCCAGTCCTCGAGATCCGGTGACCACATTTCTGCGGTCTCAAGTAGCAACCACCATGGCGGGTCGAGGATAAATTGCGTTGGTCCAGCATATGTATACTCCCAGTCAATTAGAGCAGCTATCTGATCCGAGGCATCAAGCAGGATGTTACCTGCGCGAAAGTCATCGCCCCATAGCCGGAAAGGGCCAGAGTTAGAAGGACATGGTGATAGTGTTTCTGGCAAAATTCGAGATGACTGTGACGACCAAGTATCTCCAGAAAACCCGAAGCTCAACAACTGGCCATGTCTGGCCAGTCGGCGAAATATTTGACGCGATACATATTTATTCCGGCAGTCGTCTTCAGAAGTAACGAGGTCGTTATGCTGAAATACGAGTTGTGCAATATGCATCTCCGCCAAGACAGTATACCACTCGTCGGCCGTCATGTATGTCTTGTCCTGTGATGGTAGAATGCATCTGGGTATATTTGCGAGCCGAATCATTTCTGTCATGTTGAGAGTGACTGGACGACCGGCCACTTCGTACGTATCCTTGACAGCCTGAAGTAAAGATCCGATCCTCGGGAAAGTCAGCTGAGACAGTTCCAGCAAGCAGTGGGCTACTTTTGTCCAGATGCCCTCTAAAATGGGCTCTGGTGTGTCTGGATTCAGGACGTAAGGCACTGAAGGGTCTTTGTTCGACATTGTGAGTCTCCCTGATATGCTCCCACTATTCTCCCAATGCTCCATGATGATGAAGGGCCCCAATTCTGGGTCCTTTCCGAAGAATAAAGGGCTTGGGATTGGTAATTTAGTCCGCCTCGCTAGAAAAGAAGCAGTGGCCGCCTCATACATCGTTTTCTCGGCAGGAAACTGAACAAGGCTCGGGCATGGCAGTCGTACCATAACATCAGGGGACATATCCTCAACTCGTACCCGGTAAAGAGTATTGAACCCTCCAATTATCAACGGTGAGATGAGCGTTGCTGGTCTACCAAACTTCTGTTGGACGAACCCTTCAACTTTGCGACAGAAGGCCTTCAATCGCATTTGTTGCTGTGCTGCCTCAAAATCTTCATCGTTCTTGTCCCATACAAGGATGTCGTGCTCTTCTTGGCCGTCATACATGTCTGTGGTATCTTTTCAATCAAGAGTATGTCGAGTGATACGATATAGTCAAGATGGGAATTACTACGGTGAGGACTGTTGGGACATTGTTGGTGGACAACTGCCTGCATAAATCCCGGACAGGGCCTGTGATAGGTGCAATTGAGCTATTCCAGGTTCTCATTGGACAATTAAAAGTTAGGGAACACTGAATTATGTAGAGAACATCGCGGTTTATGATCTGAGCACTCACACTGGGACTGATCTAACACAGAGAATCAACTTCATTATCCTATATTGAGCTTTAAATAATCGCACCTCACATCTGTGAGTTGAATAGGCAGGACAAGTAGTGGGCATCTCACTGAGCCGAGCCAACAACCTCAGCACCAGCCGTCCTTCCATAAACAACACACTCCAACAAAGAGGACCCTCCTAGACGATTATCGCCATGGATACCGCCTGTAATCTCACCAGCAGCAAAAAGGCCAGGAATAGGTACAAGTTTATGACCATTCTTTGTCAACACACGGGCCTTCTCATCGATGGCGACTCCTCCCATGGTGAAATGTGTGATGGGCGTTACTCGGCCAATATAAATATCCTCATCGCGATTTTCCTCTCCGGCCTTGAGTGTCCAGCGTCCCCGCTGCTTACGTCCGAACTCATCGTCTGTGCCCTCAGCGACAGACTTGGCATATTTATCCACAGCAGCGATCTGAGCGGGCTTGAGATCGCGCACTTTGACCTTTTTGAGAAGGCCCTTCCATTCATAGAAGCTAATGTGGTTAGCCGATGCAGCAGAGGCACCAGGGTCAAGAAGAATAGTAATATCCCATTGCTTGATGACACCGTCGCCATCTGTGGCAGTTGGTAGCTTCATGATAGCGTTGCTGACATGCTCACGAGTATCCATCTCGTTAACAAAGCGAGAACCATCAGGTGAAAGAAGGATGCCGCCTTCACCACGGAGCATTTCGGCCGCGAGAAACTTGAGCATGGATTTGGGCGTCGCAGGATCAACGAAGCCTGTTGGATGAATTTGCACGCTGTCCATATCTAATAGCTCAGCTCCCACAGCGGTGAGAATATCGTGAGATCCCGGTCTCTCTTCATTTGTCGAAGGAATGCCCTTGAGGTCAGGCCGATAGCGCGCCAGAAGACCTGTAGCATCTCCAGCGAAACCACCACTGGCGAACAAGACCGATCCCTCAAGGTTATGCTTCTTCCCTTCAAATTCGTACTCGACACCCTTGACGTTGTTTCCCTCCTTAAGTAGTGCCTTGACCTCAGCAAGGTTGGTAATAGAGAACTTCTCATTCTGCTTGAGTTTGTTGAGCAAAGCGATAATGATGGCGGCTCCGGGTGGTGTCTTTCCAGCGCCGCGGTGAGTGCGAGCAACGCTGTGGCCACCAAGGGGTGCAACGACACTTAGATCTACGCCGATCTCATCAACAAGCCAGTTGACTGCGGCTGCTGATTCGGTAGTGAGTTTTGTGATGAGAGCCTCACGATCGACAGGAGGTTGTGTGAGATGGAACCGCGACCCGGCCGATTTGACAGAGTCGCTGTAGAAAAGGGTATCGCTCTCCACGCCAGCAGCGCGCTGATACTTGGTGCCCGCACCGTTAATACCAGATGAAGCCTTGATACTGTTACCGCCAGGCTTAGGGGCGCGATCAAGAAGATGAACCGATGGAGCCCCGCGCTGAAGAGCCTCATACGATGCTGATAAACCAGCGAGGCCGGAGCCGACGACGACAACGGGACGCGTGGACATGGTCTTTGAGAAAACAGAAGTTACAGTCGAAGGTTTAATGATGTTTCCGTAGAGCATAGCAGTGAGTGCGACTGCGAAGCCAATGCATGAAAGGAACAGGATCTGCGGCCTGCTCATGGTCCAGCGAAGGATGCGAGGCATTAGGTTATTATTGCGGGGGCGGCACTCATGGGCGGTATCGGCGATTTATACAATGCAATGCAATAGAGTGAGTTGGTTGCAGCTGCAATAATGGTTGTGATTGCTCAGCGCGAGGTGTTGGATCATGGTGGACTGTTGTGGTCGTGGCTCACGGCCCATCAGGTGATTCTGTTACATCGTACGATGCGTGAGAATGAAGCTTCTCCGGTCTAGAAGGGAAAAGGGAAAAGGGGTTTGGAGATGTTACGACGCATGATGTAGTCGTAATGTGCCGAAGATCTCGGCAGACGTGAGTAAATTTAGAGATTAGTAGATTCAAGATTGATAATTGCTATTGCTTTTTCCCGACTATCAGTCCTGCTCCCGATCGGTCGGTCCCGGTTTTCTGGAGCTGGGCGGCCCCACCTTTCGGGATGGCGGGATGATGAAATACCGATGCAACGGGCAACAAACGGTACTTTCCGTATCACATTGAGAAGACCATTACAAGGAAAGCATATCGGCGGAGGATCTGTCTCAAATGAATGAGGTGCCCCGTTGTGCCTTGTGGCTGTCATCAAGTGGCGTGAGCTCGGCATTGGCGTCAACACCGGCATCGGCCTGCACGATGAACCTGCAGGAACCATGATTCGAATGACGATTGTGGCCATGATTGAGATTCTAGCGCGCCTCGCAAGGCATAGTCTGTCATACAGAAACTGTTCAGAGAAGCTGGCATAGGCGTTTATCTGCTCCACTGCCTGTACTGATCTTAGAATATGATAGCGTCAGTGAATCGATCACAGGTGTACTCCATCAACTTCGAGACTTTGATCATGAGGTTCCTCATTTTTCCATATGTACAGTACCAAGCTTATTATATCACATGCTAACCACCATCTAATGTACCACGATGCTTCAGTAGCGGCTGTAAATGCAAAAGCCAACGATCGCTGGCCGGTACAGCGAATGACCTTCTAAAACTCCTTCAATGCAGCGGACTCAAAACCACCTGTTCGCCTGAAATTGGAACGTATGCACCCTATTTTATAAGAATCCAAGTCGTAACGCGTGAAATGCAAGTAAACTTCATCGATGCACGTCTAAGCAAGGTTTTGCTCTGCCTTGTGGTGACGGTGTGCCCGACCCTCATCGGACCAGGGGAAGTGGATGACGGGAACCTGGAAGAAGGAGTTGCTGATGACTTGTTAGTGATATATACTTTTGTAGGGTGAGGAGGTGAAACATACCTGCTGTCTTGGAGACCGGCGAGGGCATTGTACCATGCCATGAACGCAGCCAAGAACCCAAACAGTCCAGCCGCCTTTTGGAGAGCGAGCTGAGCACTGTGGTTGCCCAAGTCGTGAGCATAGTTCTCGCATGCAAGCAAGAGGAAGCAGATGTCGAGGAAGAAGAAGAGGGAGAAGAAGGCGAGGGTGGACTTGAGGGTGCAGATGAGAAGAAGCGTTGTGAAGATCCACCAGCCAGTAAGGAAGAAGCCCATGACGGAACCAGTATCACCCTCGTAAGGACCATCGGCACCGAGGACGTTCCATGTTGGTGTCAAGAGAAGACCGTAGGCGATCCAGAAGCCTCCATATGATGATAGGGCAGTAGCACCGAATGTGTTTCCAACAGCCATTTCCCTGCGTACATGTTAGAGAAGGTGTATAAATTTAGTGTAAAGTGCAACATACCACATGCCAGCGCAAAGCTGAACAAGACCACCATAGCCAAAGGCCACAGGAATAGCAATAGCAGGTGAAGATTCACCACGGACGTGCATGTTGATGCATGATAGGACAAAGGTTGTGAGAGCGAAAGCGCATAGTCCTAGAGGAGCCGGGTTGGCGAACTTGCGGTGCTCAACAGGCTTCCAGAGACCTGGTTGCAGGGCACCACCGAAAGCGGGATGGATATTTGAGGGATGGGCATAGAGATGAGGATGAGCTTGTTGATGGGCAGCAGTTGTCTGACGCTCCAGAGTCTTGTCAGAGTCGTGAGGAGACTCGTTGGAGAATTGTTGTTGGTAATCAGGCATTGGTTGAGCCATTGTGTGAAGAGTGTTGATGTGGACTACTGAAGTCCAAGTGATGTTCTATAAGTGATATATCGACAAGAAATAGTCTGACGGTCTATAAAGGACCAAGCGTGAGATGAGATGAATAGCAAGAAAAACAACGAGATCGAAAGTGGCAACGGGAGACAAGACAGATTTATAAAGCAGGACAGACTAGACCAGGGCAAGAAACTCAACACGGGAATTGAAGAGAGAACGGATATCAAATTAGGTTCTGAAGACGGGGACGCAGAGCAGAGAACGTGCTGTGGAGTGATATGGGTACGTAGGTGGAGTGACGGTGGAGTGCCCCGACGACGAGGGCGTGGGCGTGGAGAAAGAAAATGCTCTGACCAGGGTCGCTTTTTTGGGGTCGAAAGGGTCTAGAATGGGGGTGCAAGATCAACAACAGCTGCAGATTTGGGGTATCAATTGGGCAAAGGATGACGAATGTGTTCAGTTGCCCTCAAATAAATACACAATGAATGTTTAATAAGAACATATTTATTATCGTGGTGGTGACTATAAGTCCATGAAGGTGACATGGCAAGGCTCAACGGCCCGGATTGTCCACCTCATGATCTCCTCCTCTCCTGACAACAGAAACATATATTTCCGGCGAAGTCTAAACAAAACCACAAATAAAGGAGAACGGCCCCTTTCAGTGTTCTAATTGGCTCTCCATACAAACAAAGGACCCTCATTAACATCAAAAACACCCAAACCCAAACCCCAACAATCCGGAGAACATCACAACCCGCGGGGAACACAATCACATTGTGGGGAAGACGTGAGGAGAAAACTGGATGGCACGGCCCAAGAGTAACCGGGAAAAGATGCTGTCGGTCTTTGAATTCCAGACGTTTCAGCGTGTGAACAGACGCGTATTGCGGATTACATAGCATGATATGCAGCATGTTGGCCCTAGCATAAGGTACATATCTGAGATCCGGTGGTGCTGGGGTTATCCCTCGACTTTGCGGAGAAGAGGATTTGTGAGAGAAATACATTTGACTAAAGATTGCAGGTCAGAAGAGAGGTTCGGGAGTTGATGTCGGCAGAGGTTATGGAAGATCGTGTGGATGAATTTGAAGCTGAAGATCATCAGTCGATCAATCATCAAGATCGTGAACTCTCTGACCTGAGCTATACACGATTACATGTTTATGGCTTTTCGTACATAACTGCTATGGACTAAGAAGCTGACCAAGCTTTAATGTTAATATTGATAGCCAAGTTTGTTACGAGCAAACATCGTGGAGTCTTCACTGCAAACCGTCTTTTAGACCATTAAAGCACCAACCATTATTGCCGGAGACTCCCCTCCGCAACTCATATATGTCCAAGCCCCAATCTCATTGAAACAACCTCAATATTAGAATTAAAACCCAAAGCTCTTTACGCTCAAAAGTCAGGGCGATCAACCAAGTCGCCGCCTCACGGTCAAAACGTGGAGAGCCACGCGCAAAGTCCACCTAGCGCCCACAAAGCAGTGATGATCTGCCTTACAAACCAGCAAAGATCTCACTGCCAGGTCCATATTTTCCAAGGAATTAGCATTTTAGAGCACGTGGTGATTTTGCTAAAGAATTTAGTTGAGAGACCATGATGCAAAGTCTTGTTCAAGTGGGAGGGTCGGCAATGTTGTCGCTTAGTGGCAGGGGCACACACACACACACACACAGCCAGGAGGCTGATGTTTTTTTCCTCCGACGGCTGCGGCCGAGATGCAACAGAGGAAAAAAGGCCAAGGGCGTGGGATGTGAGGGGGTACGCTCATTAAGAATTGGAGAAATTCTAGCAGGGGTGTGAGTTGATCAGGTTGGTGCACGCCCATGACAACATCACCAACTTACAGCCCAAAAATCTTCAACCAGAAAAAGAACAGAACACCACCAAAGAATCTGGAGATTTAAACTTGAATTAAACAATCTGGGGCAGACTCTGGGGTCCAAGATCCCGATTTATTTCCCCAGAATCTCGTCGAGATAAACAATGAGGAGAGAAGCTCTGGACGATGGCCGAAGGTGGGCCTGAGCAGCATCACTTTCGTCACTGATTTTTGCGAAAGAGAGGCAAAAGACCCATTTTATCTGACGCCAACTTATCCGTTCCCTTTCTATACATGTAGAGCACGGTGCAGTCCTCGGTTATGCAGAGGGACAGTGATCATTATGCAGCTGTGCAGCTGGAGAGAAAGCGTTGGCTCGAATGAACAAAGAGCCAAGAGTGAGAACTACCATCATGAAATCACCGTGACATAGAAACGGATACAGCAGCGTTTCGTTATGACAACTGCCAAGTCTAAACTTGTTCTCCAAAAAGGGCCAGCGAGGAAGTGGTAGGGTTCTCCTCAGCGAAAGGAATTTGGAGAAGAGAGAGATCAGGCGGGAATAGCAAGTTAATGAGCCAGGACCCGATGCATCGTGAAAAAGCCCTCCCTCCCTCTCGCCCTACTCCAACTCAATTCAACAACCACAAACTCATCTGCATGGCTTACACACAGCAGAATGCACCCCCAATCTTTGAAAGGGTTGCCCAGCCAAGCTAAATAACGTCGGCAGTCATCTCTCAAGGGCTCATCCTCCGATCAAAGAACACAACATTCTCAACAAGAACACGAGAGAAGACCAGGAAACGGGCCGTTTACTCTTTGAGTCTAATTCCTCAGAGGGGAATGTCTGGTTAATGAGGAAAATTAGCTAGCACTTTATCCTCGGTTGTCAGTCGGCTACAAGACGGATACTGTTATCACATCGAATGATCGATGCGCCCAAATTACGGAAGGCCAAATCGACATCTGTGCCAAAATTCACATTAAGGGATTTTTTTTCATTACATGTACCCTAATGTAGTACTAGAGGCCCTATTAAGCTAATATATAATATAATATTATTATATTAAGTATTATTATTATAATGCAGTACTAAAGGAGAAAGGTAATAGCTCTACTTTATATATACTTATATAGGCTTATAGTGCTTTATATAATCTAAGATTTTACATTTTAAAATCTTTACTTATATCTCTTATTCTAATAGCTTATACTAAATTCTATCTTAAAACTAGTTAAGGCTATATTAAGCTTTATATAAAGTTAAAGGCTATTAAAAAAGCTACTTTTTACTTATTTTATTAATAACTGCTTATTAAAGCTATTAAGGTTATTAACCTTACTATAAGTAGCCTTATATAGCCTAGTTTAATAATAATTTAAACTAAATAAATATAACTAATCTCTATTATATATACTAATACTATAAATATAGCTATAAAGAGTTAATAGTATAGTATTATTATAATAAGCTATAAAAGTATAATTACTATTAAACTAAAAGCTACATTTTATATTGCTTTAGGATACCTTAAAGAAGTTATTCTAGGCATTTCTATGCTAAAGTATAATAAAGGAGTTAAAAGCAAGAATATTAAAAGCAAGATTATAGCCTTACTAGGCTCTATATTCTTATTATATAATAAAATAGTTTATTTTATTATATTAAGTTATTATAAGGAGTTCTCCTTAATAAAGTAAAAGCTTATTAGTAGTTATATTACTAGTATGCATTTAAATAGGCTTATTATATATAGTAATACTATTTATAAGATAATATAGCTAAAGGACTTCTTTAAAGTAATAAGCATTATACTCCCTATTAAAGCTAAAGCTTCTATTTATTTTATACTCTTATACTTTAATATATAAAATAATTTAAATAAAAGTAATACCTTATGCTTTAATAAGTAGGCAATTAAGTAAGTAGAAGCTAAGATAGAGGCTAGAATATTAACTTTAAAGTATATAATAAAGCTTAAGAAAGAGATATAGGATAAGAAAGAAGCTATATAATATAAAATAAAGGTAAATAAAATTAAACTTAAAGTTAAAGCTAAAAAAATAAAGAGTAAAGAGGAAAAGTAAAATAAAGATTTAGATTTATTTAAGGCATTTTTATAATCTATAATATTAAATAAGAATTAAGGGAATAAGGAAAATAAAGAGAATATAGAAGAATAAGATAAAATTGCATTAAAGGGAAAAACTAAAGAGTACCCTTTACAATTAAAGAACTTACTATAGAGGTTTAAGGAATAATATTAAGCTAGCTCTTAACTCTATAATTAATCTTATTCTAATTAATATTACCTTAAGCCTCTTAGTTAAGTAACTGCATATTAATATTATATATAGCTAAATAAGACTATATATAATTAATCCTACTTATAGGTATTTTAAGAAGACTAATAGCTAGCTGTTTTTTACTTATTATATATGCTTATAATTAGGCTTATAGGAATAAGTATATAGAGAGCTTTAGGTTCTTAGGAGTATTTTAGAGAAAGATCTACCTATAAAGAATTCTTTTATATATTATAATTATATCTTAAGGTAAATAACTATTAAGATTAATACAATTATGTTTAAAGAGCTCTTTAAGGAGTTATAGTTAATTAAATAGAATTAAATAAGTATAGCTTCTTATTTCTTAAATCTTTAGCTAATAGTATAAGACTTAAGACTAACTAGAAAGAATATATAGCCTATTATGCTATTTATAGATATAATATGTATTCTATATATATATAAATTTAGAGAGCTTTATATATATAATAAGTATAAAAAGATAAAGAATAGCAATTCTATTAGAAATAGAATTAGCAGAAAAACGCCTATTAGCTATAATTCTTTTAAAATATTCCTATAAGTAGTTAATATAATATTAAATATATATATATATATATATATATACTAGTGCCTTACTTAGCTATTACTAAGTTAATACTATTAACTCTTAATCTTTTTATTATATATACTTTTACTATATATCTAATAATTATAAAATTATATCTACAGTATTATAGTATCCTATATATAGCTCTATACTTAGGAAAGGTAAAAATAAGTGCTAGCTATTATAAGGGTCTTATTACTATAATTTAATTAGATAATAAGAGGTATACTCTCTTAATTCTCTAGAATATAAAGGTATTATTTAAGTATATTACAGGATATATTAGCTAATATACTAATATATAGCTATATAATATACTATAAATATACATTAATAGATATATATACCTTAATCCCTTAAGCCTTTAGCTTATTATAAGTATTAATTAACTAAATAAAGTTAAGCCTAGATACTATCTATTTAGTTTAATAATATTATATTATATTTTATTGCTTAGTTATATTTATAGGCATAAAATCTTAAAATGCTTTATATAGTATATATTAACTTAAAGATAACTATTTTTACTAAATATAAGTATAGAGATAGGTCTAACTAAATGACTAAAGCTTAGTATTTAGTAGGGCATTATGTTAAAAGAAATTATATAATTTAGCAAGTTATTCTTCTTTCTGCTTTAGGGTTTAATGCTATAGAAGGCTAAGGCTTTATTATATTCTAATTAGCTCCCTATAAGTTACTATAAAGCCTTCTTTTTATAACTGTAAAAGAATATTCTTATTCTTAAGAACATTTTTAAAGAATAGCTCTTTAATATAGTTATATAATGCCTTAGTATTTTCTATTTAGGCTTAAATAGTACTAAGTATTATCTAATTAGACTGCTAAATCTGAAAATATTAATATAATACTCTATAAGAGGTAGAGATATTAAATTTAGTTAAAATACACTATATAATATTATTAGCAGTTATTTAGTTATAATACTTTTATTATTTAATTTAAATATAATAAGTATTAAGATTAATAGAAAGGTAGCCTCTAGAGCTTATTATATAATATAAAAAGAAGAATATAATATTATAAATTAAATTTTAAGTAAGGGATTTACTATATAGTATACTATAAGGTAATATATAGCCTTATAGTATAATATAGAGCTATAAAAGGCTAAGCTTTATATAGAGTACTTTTTATAAGAATACTAATAATATAATTCTATAAAGCCCTATAAGATAGTAAAGGCTTCTATTTTATATATTTATAATTATATTATTAAGATATTTTTAAATAATAAAGTAAATAAATAAAAGTAATAAACTTTTACTACTAGGTATTATAATAGTATATAGTACTTTTAGTACTTTATAATACTCTATATATTAATATATACTTTATAATACTAGTTATAAAGTTATAAACTATAAGCCTTATCTTTATAAAAATAAAAAGCTAAAATCTAGTTATAAATAACTAATAAGATTAGTATTACTTTAAATTATTATATATAGGATTAAAATACCTTATTTACTACTCTTTACCTTCTTAGCCTTACTCTTAAAGCCCTTCTTCTTTATTCTAGTAGTAGTATCCTTAAAGATTGTTAAGACCTGATATTATATAAAGGTCTTATTATATAACTAAGGAATATATTATGTTCTAGATGACTAATCAGGGCAAAATATATACCAAAATAATGAGAAAATTTAGGGCTTTCGATTAGTGT